>OVBE01002013.1:0-32858 GCA_900406425.1 Iberis pinnata | reverse complement strand
TCGTTACTAAATATTTCCCGACAAATTGTCTAGAATTTTATCGTTTAATATATTTCGATTTTTATTCGATCCCAAAATATACGGATTCCGGATTATTAAATAAGCATAAACATAATTTAATTAACACTTAAATACTATGATTACGTTATTTACATATCCGAAATTATCCGTTAGAACCGAAATATATACAAAAACAAAAAAAATTCCTCGTCAAAATACGGGTTTCCACACTCCTTCTGCTGAGCATTCCTCTGTTTCCTCTTCTTTCAACACGGCTCGTAATTCATCCACCAACAACAATCGCCGTGGCTACCGTGGCAAGTGTCAGGCTTGTGGTGTTGCTGGTCATAGTGCTCCTCGCTGCCCTCGGTTTCGTTTGTTTCAGCAGTCTCACCAACAACCAGCAGCTCATGCTGCCTTGGCTTCAACAGATTCTGATTCCTGGCTCCTGGACAGTGGTACCACGCACCACATCACCTCTGATTTGAGTAATCTCACTCTTCATGACGCCTATCAAGGCTCAGCTGATGTTACAATTGGAAATGGTACAGGTTTAGCTATCACACCCACTGGTTCAATGCGGTTATCCTCTTCTGATTGTGAATTTGCTTTAAAGAAAGTAATGTGTGTCCCTGCTATGTCTAAGAACTTATTGTCTATTTATCGGTTGTGCGTCGATAATAATGTTGCTGTCATTTTTGATCCTTTGGCTTTTCAGGTAAGGGATCTCAAGTCGGGGGCTCCTCTCACAACAGGCAAAGTTAGAGATGGGACGTATCAATGGCCGCATCCTTCATCAAATTTGTTTCAAGCTTTTCCTAGTTTCAAAACTTCCTTGGGTACTTGGCATCATAGGCTGGGTCACCCACACTCTGCTTCTCTTAATCTTCTTGCTTCTAGTTTTTCATTACCTCTGTTAAACACTCACAACTCGGTTACACATTGCAATTCATGTGATGTTAACAAGAGTCATCGTTTACCTTTTGGAACCTCTACTGTTAAATCTTCAAAACCTTTGGAATTTGTTTTCTCAGACAATTGGACTTCTCCCATTGTCTCGTTTGACAATTACAAATATTATTTGGTTTTTGTAGATCATTATTCTCGCTACACTTGGCTTTTCCCTTTAAAACGAAAGTCCGAAACTCTTGATGTTTTTATTCGTTTTAAAGCGCTTGTTGAAAACAAATTTAAAACTCGAATTGTTCATTTTTATTCGGATAATGGTGGTGAATATGTTGCCATGAAATTTTATCTCTCGAGGAATGGTATTTCACACTTGACTTCACCACCTCACACTCCACAACATAATGGCCTTTCGGAACGGAAACTTCGCCATATTGTTGAAACAGGACTTGCTTTGCTTTTTCATGCCTCCTTACCAAAATCGTTCTGTTCTTTTGCTTTTTCATGTGCAGTCTACTTAATAAATCTATTGCCTTCGGCTTCCCTTCATTATAAATCACCTTTTGAGTCTCTACTTAATACCTCACCCAATCTAGCAAAACTTCGCATCTTCAGATGCTTGTGCTATCCTTGCCTTCGCCCATACACCACAAATAAACTCCAACCTTGATCTAAACCCTGTATTTTCATGGGTTATTCACCCTCTCAAAGTTGATACTTTTGTTTTGATCTGACAACCACTCGTCTTTATGTCTCCTGACATGTTCAATTTGTTGAACATGCCTTTCCTTATAAGACTCTCATATCTCCAGCCTCTGAATCTGCCCCTGTTTCCAACTCCTCTTCTCAATCTATTAATCTCCTTTCCTCTATGCGGCCACTGCATATAACTCTAGTGCCTCACACCCCGTCTTCAGTTTCTTCATCCTCTTCGTCAAGGTCAGATCAACAACAACATCTCTCGCCGCCGACTATGACTGATCATCACCAATCCATCTCGCTTCAACCATCACCTACACACGAGCCTTCATCAGCCTCAACATCTCCACCCAACACGGCTCCTGGTTCTTCCTCATCATCACACCATACTGGTGTAGAACCTACTATTGTTGTGATAGAAGAACAGCCTGCACCTGTTAATAAGCATCGTATGACCACTCGGTCAAAGAATAATATTGCCAAGCCCATTAAAAAACTGTCTTTGGTTGCAGCTTTATCACTCTCGTCTGAGCCATCAACTTATTTACAAGAACTCAAACATGACCAGTGGCGATTTGCGATGTCCGAGGAATTCAATTCATGCATCCGCAACAACACATGGGACCTTGTACCACCGGAAACTGCTCCCATTGTTGTTGGTTGTCGCTGGGTTTTTGGCTTAAAGATACTTCCCTCTAGTCAAATTGATCGCTACAAAGCTCGGTTAGTCACTAAGGGCTTCCACCAATGTCCCGACATTTACTATTTTAAGACTTTCAGTCTCGTTTTCAAGCCTACTACAATTCGGTTAGCTCTTAGTCATGCTATCTCTAATGGTTGGCCTCTTCGTCAACTTGATATTAACAATGCTTTCCTTCAAGGTACACTACTTGAAGATGTTTACATGGAACAACCACCGGGTTTCATTGATAAAGATCGTCTGCATTATGTCTGTTAATTGAAGAAAGCCCTTTACGGACTTAAGAAAGCTCCTCGGGCTTGGTATAATGCTTTTAGGCAATTTCTTCTCCTCTCGGGTTTTGTGAATTCTCATGCTGACACATCTCTTTTTGTCTTCATCAAAGGCAGTCTCATTATTATTCTGTTTGTTTATGTTGATGATATCGTCATAACCGGTAGCTCTTACACGCATGTTCAACGGGTTGTTGATCAGCTAAGTGCTCGTTTCTCGCAAAAAAGGACTTAGGAGCTCTTTCCTACTTTTTTGGTATTGAAGCATCTCGCACACCATCTGGTCTTCTTCTTACACAAACCAAGTACATCAATGATTTACTATCTCGCACTAACATGCTCACCGCTAAACTAGTCTCCACTCCTCTACCTGAGAATGTCGCACTCTCAATCAAAAGTACACTTATTGATAATCCTACTAAGTATCACATGATCATTGGCAGTTTGCAGTACCTTCTTCTCACGAGACCGGACCTCTCTTTTGCGGTCAACAAGCTAAGTCAAAATATGCATAAACCGATAGTTGAACACTGACTGCTGCCAAATGAGTACTTCGTTATCTCTGTGGAACCACAACGCGAGGCCTTTGTTACGCAGCCAACAACACACCATGACTTCATGCCTTCTAGGATGCCGATTGGGCAGGTGACGTTGATGATCGCTTCTCAACAGGTGCATCTCTTATCTATAATGGTCGCCACTTGATTTCTTGGTCATCAAAGAAGCAAAAGAGTGTAGCTCGGTCTTCAACCGAAGCTGAGTATATAGCTGTCTCCAACACTGCTACTGAGGTACAATGGATTCACTCTCTCTTCAATGAACTCCAACTTTCTTTAACCTTACCGACCGTCATTTACTGTGATAACGTCGGTGAAACTTATATCTCCGCCAATCCGGTTTTTCACTCCAAGATGAAGCATGTATCGGTTGACTATCACTATATCCGGGATCTAATTCAAACAGGTCGTCTCCGCGTATCTCACATCTCCACTAATGATCAACTTGCTGATCCGCTTACCAAGCCTCTGTCTCGAATCAAGTTCCATCTTCTAATCAACAAGATTTGTCTCAACAAGTGTAGTCCATCTTGAGGGGGCATATTAGCATATCAATCATATCACAATGTATATATGTTTCGATATTCACTATATTCCTTTTATGATGTATTGGGGTTCTGTATAGTCTCATATATAACTCTCTGTAAATCCCTATTGTGTAATATACTTTTGTATTAGCCACCTCTATAGGATTAACCACAACGATCTATACAAGACATAAGTTGCAAGTTATCAGTGTTCACAAGCTTACTTGTAAATATGCATCCACAATATCTTCAAATGAACCTGCTTTATTCCCCATCAAACTGAAGAATCGACTAGACTTCTAGTCATAATTTGAACAATGGAAAAAGAGAAATGCCATCTTTGGTAATGAAAAGAGAATAAAAATTAACATGGAAATGCTACCTTTGGTAATGCTTACTTTGCTTAAGAGCATAAAGCTCAAAAAGATGCCGAGAATTGGCCCCAAGAACATCAGCAATGATAGTCCATCCAAATGTCTACAAATAAAACAAAACCAAAGTGATATGTAAAACCAATCAGTACACGAATTTGCTAATGTTTTTGAAAGCCCATTAGTTCGATTTAAATGGGCAATGGCATTAGCTTTCCAACCTTGGTGCATCTTTATAACCTCTTTAGCCAATCTTAAAGCAAAAGCCGTCTCTCTATAGTAAGAAGCCTCGTCAAAAGACAAGCTATTACCTTTCTCTTCCAATTCAAGTAAACAATCAATCTCATCGGCATTTTGTCGAACAGATAGAGCATATAGTACTCGTTCCCAAAGAAATGAAATCCAGACTTTCTCAGGGACAGCAAGGTTATAGCCCTCAAGTATACGTCCTAGTGCGGTATTAAGTGTTTTGGGACCGGTTCTTAATGAGATTGTTCTACGAAATTTCGAACGATTGAGTATCTTTATTGATCAATGAATAGAGATTACAATCAACTTAATCTATCAAGAAACAACAACCATCGATTTGTTGGGGCGTTATCGACTTGATCGTTCTTTTTGAGAGGTTCTTAGCAAGTAGTTTTTAGGATTTTTCTCTTTTTCCTCTCTCAATTATGAGCTTCCCTACTTATCGGAATGTTCAACATAATTTTTTTTCATATTGAAAAGATTCTTTAACAACTTCCTTGCTTTTCGGGATATAAATTTATATGAATCTTCTTTATTAGTTGGAAGATATTTTGATCGGAACCAACTCAACATTTTAAAAGACTTGGGATTTCATCATTATCAACGGCCCATTCGTTCTAAAGAACTTCTGGATAGTTTCCAAAATAGATTCCGACCATAGTCTAGTTCATATTAACAAACGTTCATACCTCGTAAGCAATTGGTTATGCTTTCTACGCAACTAGCCATGCGTTCTCGACAACTATATATGTATTGTGAACAACTTTCTACGTCTTGTTGGGAACTTCCAAGCGTTTGGACAATTTTCGTGCCCCTCATAATTTGGGGAAGTTCCTTTTTGTTATTATTACTAGGAACATACCCGCGCGTTGCACGGGCGTGGTAATTTGTTTTAAATAATGATTATTTTCTCTAATTTGTAAGTTTTTAATGGTGATTGATTTAGTATAATTCTATGTATATGAGAAAAAATTAATTTTATTTAAGGTTTATATACAACTGTTAAAAAAATTGTTCAAAGTGTTATATATATATATATATATTAAGCTTGAACACAAATCACGTTTTTTTATCTTTTTCTATAAACTGTTTGTCGTCCTTTGTACTCAAAACGGCACGTACTTTAGGGAAAGTAATGAATTTGTTCGATTTTTCTATATCATTTATCCCAAAGGCTAATTCAAGTGTCAGTGAAGAAGGTTAAAGAGAGTGCAATTGACTCTTACTAGTGACCGTCTTACATGTGACATTCGACTGCCCCTGGCCGTAATTACAGTTTTTATCGGCTTTTGGGGTGGCAACTGTTCCCTTTGATACGCTTCGTGGCGGTGGTCCTGCATTTAATTTGACCAGATTTGATAACACTGCAGTCTTCTTTAAAAAAAAAAAAAAAAAAAAACTAAAATGTATTTTTAATACATTGACCGACATTTCCTCTCTCCTCTCTCCAAACTTTTCCCCAAATTGCGCAAAATTAGCCGTTACAAGGTCGCCGCCCTCCTCTTGCATGCCCGGCGGCAGGGTAGGCGTCGGACTCCGGTTACAAGCATGAGAAAATCGAAAGATATCTCCCCCAAGAGCTCTGGGAAAATCGCTCCCTCCTCAAATGGCGATCAATCAGTTTCTCCACCCCCTTCCCAATCTGCTCAAATCGGATCTCAGGAAGAAAGGGATCTCAACCAGGCATCTAAGATAAGCTCCGATTCTCTTAAATCCCCCTCAGAGGAACCCATGCCCTCGGTCATGGCTTCGCAGAAGTTAGCAGCTGGGTCAAAGATTCAGCACCAAGCAAACTCAGAGTCCCTGAATAAGGGTGCTCCATCGCAGAAATCCCTGTCAAGCACTCTTGGATCAAAGGAAGAAAATACCACCACAGATACATGGTGCAACCTTGTCAAAGGTACCTCCAGGAAGTTAGAGAAGAAAAGCAAGCCCTTCATCTTAGAGTCAGGCGAAGCTTGCATCCAAATGCCAAATTCTGTAATCGATAAGCACCGGAAATCATGGGATTCCTTCGTCATCGGGCAATTCTACTCTGATCCTCCGGCACAAGGAATTGTTCACTCCATTGTCAATGGAATATGGAGCAAACAATACAGAGACATCGTTGTCTCCAAACTCGAAGGAAATGCTTTCCTGTTCAAGATACCAAGCGCCCTAACCAGATCGCGCGTGATAAGCCAGAGACTATGGCAAATTGAAGGTCAAATGATGTTCGTCGACAAATGGGAACCAGGCACTACACCGCAGAAACCCGAACTAACCTTAGCACCTATTTGGTTAGAATTTCGCAATGTCCCTTATCAGTTCTTCAATGATGATGGCTTAGAATACATTGCTGGTTTGGTTGGAGATCCTAAATATCTTCACCCCTCAACCGCAAATAAAACAAACTTGGAAGTGGCCAAAGTCTTTACGCTAATTGACCCAAGGAAACCTCTCCCGGAGGCGGTTAACGTCCAGTTTGAATCCGGTATTGTCTCGCGAATTGGTGTGTCCAGCCCCTGGATGCCACCAGTATGTCCTCACTGCAAGGAGGTTGGCCATACCTTACGAAGATGCAAATCTGCACCTATCACATGTGTCCCCTGCAATTCAACAGGTCACTCCCCTGAAACCTGCCCCAAATCAAAGCATCAAGAAGGAAACAGGAGAACAAGACGATTAAAGCTCCCCCAAGCCTAGGAATCACACCACCCACACCACCCTCGGGACCCAGTAACAGGGGCAGCTCAGGTGATAAACTCGAAATCAGAAGAAGCCTCAACTTCTTCTCCCAATCCTCCCCTGGCACAACATCTTGATTCTCAAATTGTACCAAAGGCAAACTCGACCTCATCGCCATCAACTACCACCCTGGTTTCAGCAGAGTTCCCACCTCTCACAAACCAAAATCTTATAGTTAAACCGGCAGAAAAAAGGGTGGCAGGTCTTGGTACCCTGTCTCTGGACCTGAGCTTCCCAAACTCAATAGTTAACTCTATTTTGGCTCACCCGGTGTCAAATTCGGATCCACTGGAAGAAGGGGAGCTAACTGATAGTGGGAATTTCACCAAAGTTCTATCAAAAAGGCAGCAAAAAGCTGCCAAAGCTGCCAGGGCTGCCAGCCCTCTTTCTTAATAATTTATCAATGAACATTGACTTTTTTGGTTGGAACGTTAGAGGGTTTAATAACGCCACGCACAAGAATGATTTTTTGAAGTGGTTTAAGACCAAGAGGCCTATTTTTGGAAGTCTTATGGAGACTCATGTGCAGAAACAAAACCAGCAATCCATCATAAAAGGGATTTTTAAAGGCTGGTCTTTTGATGATAACTATGAATTTTCAGACTTAGGAAAAATTTGGGTGATGTGGGATCCCTCAGTTTCTCTGACTGTTTTCCACAAATCTCTACAAATGATAGCTTGCGAAGTTACAATCCCCACCTCAACTACTAGCTTCATTGTCTCCTTCGTGTATGGAGCAAATGATGACCATACAAGAAAGCTGCTTTGGAACGAGCTCACGGGGTTAGCAGTCACTCAGCAGGTACATGGTAAAGCCTGGATTGTAGTGGGTGACTTTAACCAAGTCCTATAGCCGGATAAACACTCCTTACCGGCAACTTTGAATGTGGACTCCAGAACCAGGTTATTTAGGGATACTCTTCTCCAAGCTCAACTGTCTGACCTAAACTACAGGGGTTCGAAATTCACTTGGTGGAACCAAAGGGATTCAGCCCCTATAGCGAAGAAGTTGGACAGAATTCTTATAAATGAAGCATGGTTGCAGATATTCCCCCTTTCCCTGGGGTTTTTTGGCAGCCCCGACTTCTCTGATCATACATCTCTGGAAGTTTGTCTCTCAACTAACAGTTTGAAGCTGAATAAGCCCTTCAAATTTTTCACAATGCTCACCAAGCATAAAGACTTCCTTGAAACTATCCAGCTTCACTGGTACTCTCTTAACGTATCTGGTTCAGCCATGTTTAGAGTTGCAAAGAAGCTGAAGGCTCTGAAATTCCCCCTTCGTCAGCTGAACAGAATCAACTTCTCCAATATAGAGCTGAGAACAGCCGATGCTCTCAAGGCTCTGACTTTAGCCCAAGACAGTTTTCTAAACTTCCCATCTGTGCAGAGAGCTCGCTCTGAGCTAGCTGCCCGTATGAAATGGAAAGAGCTAGCAGAGGCCGAAGAAGCTTTTTTCAGACAGAGATCAAGGGTCACTTGGCTCAAAGAGGGGGACCAAAACACGACTTATTTTCACAGAGTCACGGCGTCTCGTATGTCATCAAACAGAATTCTTTTTCTAACGGATGTAAACGGGAATGTCGTGGATTCGCAAGAAGGGATCCTCAAACTCTGTGTAGATTACTTCAGCCAAATATTCTCGGCACCTAGTCCTGCTGCCCAAGTTGATCATTGGGACATGCTTTCTCTTCTTTAGTCCTCAACCTGCTCTGAACCTGTCAAATGCATGCTCTAGCAAACCCCCTCAACTGAACAAATAGCAAAGACGCTCTTCTCCCTGCCAAAAAACAAGGCCTGTGGGCCTGATGGGTATCCGGCAGAATTCTTCTCGGCTACTTGGTCGGTTGTCGGACCCGAAATCACCGAAGCCATCTCCTCTTTTTTCACTTCGGGCTCACTGCTAAGGCAATGGAATGCCTCCACGTTAGTGCTCATCCCTAAGTCCCCAAACGCGGATACACCAGCAGATTTTAGGCCCATTGCTTGCCTAAACTCCCTCTACAAAGTTATTGCTAAAATTCTAGCCGAAAGACTTAAGATCCTCCTGCCAACAATAATATCAAGTTCTCAAGCAGCTTTTCTCCCCTCTCGTCTGCTTGCGGAAAATGTCCTCCTAGCCACGGAATTGGGTCAAGGTTACGGCCTCAGCACAATCTCACAGAGAGGTTTTCTCAACGTAGATCTCCGCAAGGCATTCGATTCATTAAATTGGGACTTTGTTATAAACTCTCTTCATGCTATTGGTGCACCAATATCTTATGTAAATTGGATCAGTCAGTGCATCTCCACTCCATCATTTTTTGTTTCTGTGAATGGTCAACTAAGCAGGCCTTTCACCAGTTCAAAGGGCCTCCGACAGGGAGACCCGATGTCTCCATATCTGTTCATTTTGGAAATGGAAGTGTTTTCAAGACTGCTAGCTTCCCGTTTCGAATCTGGTGCCATCGGCTATCACCCCAATGCGAGCACAACAAAGATATCACATTTACTATTCGCGGATGACGTACTAATCTTTTTCGATGGGAAACCGAGCTCACTTACTGCCATTATGAAGGTTTTGGAGGATTTTGGAGCAACATCAGGACTAAAAATAAACCAACAAAAATCGAGTCTCTTCCTAGCTGGTCAAAGCCAGCAGGCACAGTCTGAGTTCAACAACTTTGGCTTCCAACAAGGATCATTCCCAATCAGATATCTCGGCCTACCTTTACTATCGCGAAAGCTCAAAATCTCGGAATATGATCCCCTAATCAACAAGCTGGTAGACAGATTCAACTCATGGTCCATTAAAGCTCTCTCATACGCGGGCCGGCTACAACTGATAAAATCAGTCATAATGGGGACTCTCAACTTTTGGTTTTCTGCTTTTTTATTACCTAAGGGCTGTATCAAAAAAATTGAATCTCTGATTGCGAGTTTCTTGTGGACAGGTTCAGTGGAAACAAAAGGAATCTCTCAAGTCAAATGGGCTGACATTTGTCTACCGAAAAACAAGGGAGGCCTAGGATTGAGAAGCCTGCAACTATGGAACACAACACTACTGCTCAAACTATTGTGGCTATTGTTTGCGCGCAGTGGTTCCCTATGGGTGGCTTGGATACTAGATCAAAAATTGAATTCAAATTCTAGATGCTTTTGGACTGAACCTGAAAGGATGTCCGACTCATGGGCCTGGAAATGCCTATTATGCAGGAGGGATTTGGCAAAAAGATTCATAAGATGCGATCTCGGGAATGGATCCTCAACTTTTTTTTGGCATGATCATTGGACACCCTTTGGTCCTCTGATCTCCTTCATTGGTGGCAATGGCCCTTCTCTTTTGCAGATACCTTTAACAGGAAAGGTCTATGATGCTTGCTCTACAACTTCATGGAACGTCCCAAACCCAAGAACTGATGAAGCACTGTCACTCCACATCCACCTCACCACCGTACCCCCTCCCTCTTCAGTTCATCGTGAAGACACCTTCTATTGGACTGTGAATAACAAAAAGCTGTCCAAATTCTCTACCTCAGCAACTTGGGATGCTCTGCGAAACAGAGGGCCCAGCCAGCAATGGGCATGCTCTGTTTGGTTCAAGGGAGCCATCCCACGTCTCTCCTTCCTAGTGTGGCGTGCAACTCTAAACCGGCTACCCACCAAGGATCGCCTGCAGCAATGGGGTGTTACTTCATCAAACTCTTGTACTCTATGCTCCCATCACGTGGAAGACAGGGACCACCTGTTCCTAAGATGTGATTTTAGTACTCAAGTGTGGCTGTTAGCTATGGAGCGATTGTCACACCACAGGTTCTCCTTCTATAATTGGTCTGCTCTTCTTCATTGGTCTCAAGCCTCTACTAAGGAAGCTCCAACTACCCTCCGGAAGATCGTTTACCACTGTGTCCTAGCAAACCTGTGGAGGGAAAGAAACACTCGTATTCACGACAACAAATCAACCTCACCGGCAACTCTATTCAAGATCATTGATAGGGAAGTCAAAAACATTATTCTCGCAAGAAGAATGAACAAACACTTCCACACTCTAATGGAATCATGGCTTTCCTAGAAGACCTCACTTCTATGATAGCAAAGTTTAAAGCCTCTGTTTTTTATTTTCTTTTGGGCAGAAGCTTTAATTTAGGATATTTTGTATAAAAACCTTACCCTCATTTAATGAAATTAACGTTCTAACAAAAAAAAAACACTGCACTCTTTATCTTAAATGTTGTCATCTCAGCTACAGGTGGGTCAAAGTCCGCCTATTTTCGCTTCTATTGCACACCAGCACATCTGACCGTCAACGCGAACTCCAACGGCAATAGGTACCGTTAACTGTCGGAGCACCTTATCCTTACCATATTCTCACGGTAATAATACCATCGATATTAAAGAAAGTAAACAAATTTTGAAAGAAGGCTCTGGTTGGTTTATGAAATTTTATTACTCAATATTGTTTCTATTGTTTTAGGTATTAGAATAGAGTCAAGGGTCTCCGATCACTGCTGTTAATTTACAGCAGCATTGTTGTCAATGACCCATTTCTCTTTATATACATTCAGGCAAGTTAGTACACAACAAATTAAGCACGAGTTTTTCTCTGAATTCGACTGCTAGACATTACTTTCAAATTAATTCTTGAGTTATTTTAATTTTATATAGATTATGTTGGTGACTTTTGGTTGTATATTTTATTGTATTGGTATTCTTCTATCAGCTGATATATATAAAAAAAATTAATGTTATATGTTGTGGAGAGAGTTAAAAAAAATTTATTACGTAAACAATGGACATAAAGCTTGGTTTTATAAGTAGTCAGTTTTGTTACAATCTATTTTAGCTATTGTTGGTTTGTCTACTTTGAAGGTTGACGTTGGTTTAGTGAAGGATTCATCTTTATTATCTTTGCCAAGCTCCTCAAATACTTGACATTTTCTTTTTATATTGAAACTTTTTTCTTTTTAAGGTTAGTAGAATGATTTTTGTTGAGAGAAAGTATTATATTCTTTTCCAAGAAACTGTGCATAAGTTAGTAAAGTCTGAATTATTAAGTTGCAATTTCTACATTTTTTAAGTTTTTTTCAGAGATTTCAATGTGAATCCATATGTAAATACATCTTCAAAATAAATAAGTATCTCAATGTGAAGAGTTTGTTTGTTCAGTCTTCATTTTGAATGTTTGGCATTGGATTTGTGAAGGATCCATCTTAAAGCTCATTGCTATACTACGAAGAAAATTCTCAATTGCTTTTGTGAGTAACTTCTTGTTTTTCCCCAGCATAATCCATTTGTCTTATATATGCTTATGTTTCCTTGATTATATGTGCATTTGGTCATCTAGCGTTAGGAGAAAATAAATTATCTTAGTGCTGGTAATTAAAATTAGAATCACCTTTAAGCATGAATTTTTGTTGGTAGGTTATTGTATGTTTCTCTATAGACAACATTTGCTATTGAATCATTTTGTTTATTATCTTCTACACCATTCAATATTTTTAGACTTTTTGTTTATGTCACTCTTGATAATGCAACATATAATTGCCCATGGCTAAAAACAGGCTCTTTGAGATACAAGCCAACTTTTTCGAAGCTTTGATCCTGACTTTTATTAATAGTCATAGCAAAACAAAGTCTTATAGAAAATTGTCTTCAAGACTTATTATTGGTTTTTCCTTATTGAATTTTTATTTTTAGACTATAAAAGCCTTTTGGCTTGTTTTATATTTTAGAGACATCGCTTATTTTATGTTCCAGAGCTTTCTCAGAGAGAAGATATCTACTTTTTTATTCGAGAAGATTTATGAACTCTGATTCGTTTTATATATACAATTTGGTTTTTGAATTTTGCAATGTTTACTCAATCTATGATTTATGTTCTCGTTATTATGTATGAGTAGTCATTTTGTTAGGTTTAGAGGTTTCCCGGGGAAACCAGGTTGAATGTTAGGGTTTGAAAGAATGGATTAAAATTGTTAGGTTCTCAGTCTAGACTTATTCATATTACATGAATTAGAGTAGCTAACTAGTTCATTGATCTTAGAATTATAAACTCAAAGGGATTTGGTTTACAAGTCTGACCCAATCTAGATGAATAAGTGCATTTGCTTGCATGAATATTGTCTTAGGGGCTTATGAACATATCGAATTTGAATTACAATGGATGATCGAATTATCTAAAACTACGGCGGGAGTTTGTCTTTAGTAATTCGAGCATATGGATCTTATACTTCGGGAGAAGATTAGTCCATTGTTGTCTTTTGAGTTGGGAACTATTTTTAAAGAAAATTTTGCATGTTAACCTTGACTTTTAATCTGAATACCTGTGAAATTTCCTATTGCCTAGCTTTTTCCTTATTTTCTTACGACCCTTTTAATTTTAGCGTTATTGCCATTTTCTAATCGCAACAACTATTTATTATGTTCTTAGCTTCATTCAATTTGAAACTGAGAGTCGTACATTCTTGGACTATGTGGATTCGATCACTGATATACTAATGTGTTCGTTGTGCACTTGTAGAGAATATATTTGGGTTAAAACCAGAGTGTATCGAAAGACTTGGGTTTTCGTCATTATCAACGACCCATTCGTCCTAAGGAACTTCCAGATAGCTTCCAAATAGATTTCGATCGTAGTCTAGTTCATATTAACAAACATTCATGCCTCATAGGAAATTGGTTATGCTTTGTTGGCAACTAGCCATGCCTTGTCGGAAACTAGATATGTCTTGTAAACAACTTGCTACGCCTAGTTTGGACGAAATCTCTTATGACACAAATTCATTCACTCTAACTTGATTAGACGAAATTAACTTTAATGGGTGAGGAAAACCAATCTGGTTTGAACCAAATATCATCATCGATCTGGTTCTGGTTTGAATCTCATGGTTTTTAATTTTAATTCGATTTAAAAAAATCTAAAATTAAAAACAAATATTTAACGCAAGCCTCTCCTCCCAGCTCGCACTCCCATCGTCTCCTCCCAGCTCCTCTTCTCTGACGAAGCCGTCGGACCTCAACGTCTTCACTGACGAGGAGTTTTGCATGGCAGGTCAGAATGAAGGTTAGTCCTTCTTCTCTCATGTGTGAGCTACATCTATCCATAGAAATAAGATTTAGGGTTTGTAATTAGATTGGATGATATTGTCTCATTTGGGTGCAAATTGCTACTTGTTATACATTTCAAGAATGTGGTTGAATATATGTGATTGAATTGAGATATTGTCGTTGGTGGTTGAATGTGAGGACCAGCTTACTATTTGTGATGATGAGGATGATGAGGATTTGTTTGTTTACCTAATGTCCATTGATAGAGAGAACCGTAGATGTCTTTTGTTAGTGGAGGAGACGAGTATATCATATCAATTAGAGAAGCTATCAAGAGTGGGCCAAAGTTGATAAAACACCAGTAAAATGGAATCGGGTGTGCCCATTTCAAAACTACTGGTTTATATTCATGAGATGTTATATATTATTTGTGACCCTCAGCTTCTCCTTTATCCTCATGTGACCATCATTCAAATCGTAAACCATATTGGCTTATATATAATTATCCAACGATTAATGTGGGCCGATGATTACCTGCTCCTTCATAAAAAAGTTTACTCTGAACTCTCTCCAATACATATTTAGACCAAATGACTTTGGAGTTGCAGAACAACCAAATTTACCGCCATTAGAAAGCTTGTTTTCCTGTTAGATTCTCTCCCTTCCTTTTACACCGCCTAGTATCAACCATTTTTTTCTTTCACCTTTAGAGTTTACTCCAAAGATTCTGATTTCTCTAACTTTTCCCGAGAGAGAGAAAGAAAAAAAATAAATTTATTCAGAATTCACACACAAAAATCTGTACCTTGGCTTGATAACTTTCCTGATGCGTTTGTTCATATGTTGGATTGGGGGGGGGTTCGGATCATAGACCCCTTCTCTTAGATACAAATAAGAAAGCTTGGAAAGGCACTCCTCTATTCCGTTATGATAATCGCTGGAAACATAACGCTGAAGTTCATGATGAAGTCACACGGATTTGGTCCACTCAATGCAGTCTCCTACCTCCTGACCAATTCCAGCAAGCTCTAAGTAATTGTAGATCTGGTCTATCTCGGTGGAAAAAGACTCATCCTGTTAATGCTAGTCAGACTGTAGCTAAATTGAAAAGGCAGCTTCACCAAGCTTATGACTCTAGTCATTTGGACTATGCTTATATTCGGGAACTCAAGACTGCATTAACAGGGGCACAGCAGGAAGAAGAAGCCTTCTTCAGACTCAAGAGTAGAATGTTATGGCTTCAGCAGGGTGACAAAAACACCAGTTACTTCCATTCCCAGATGAAGCAAAGGAGAAGCATCAATCGCATAATTATGCTTGAAGATAGGAATGGAGTCTTGCACCAGAATGCCCCTCAAGTTCAGGAAATCCTCGTTTCCTATTTTACCGAATTATACTCTACTGCAAAGGCTGACACTGATATTCCCTTCTCTGCTTTCTCTTCTTTGCAGCCTCGTGTTACTAATGCCATGAATGTGTCTTTGACCAAACCTCTTCAGGTTGCTGAGATATGGACTGCTCTTAGTCAAATGGGAGATGATAAAGCCCCAGGCCCCGATGGATTCATCGCAGGCTTTTACAAGTATCATTGGCACACAATTGCCCCTGCTCTCACTGCCTATGTTCAAAACTTCTTCACCAACAACACTCTCCCCACTGGTATTAATCATACCTTTCTCTGTTTAATTCCAAAGGTTTCTCACCCTCAAAACCCCAAGGATTTCAGACCCATCAGCTTAATTAATGTTGCCTATAAGATTATTTCAAAGATCTTAGCCAATAGACTTAAACCTTGGCTTAACCAAATTATATCAGTTAATCAGTCTGCCTTTATGCCTGGTAGATTGATTACTGATAATGTACTGATAGCTTAAGAACTGCTTCATTCTATGACTACTAGGTTACGAGCTCACCCATTTCTTGCACTTAAACTTGACATAACTAAGGCATTTGATAAAGTTAACTGGTGTTTCCTTCTCTTTATCATGAGACAATTAGGTTTTGCTGAGCAATGGTGTACCTGGATTCATCTCTGCATTACCTCCCCAACCTTCTTAGTCTTATTTAATGGAAAACCTATGGGCACCATTCATCCTCAGCAAGGCATTAGACAAGGGGATCCAATCTCCCCATATCTGTATATCATTCTGGCAGAAGCTCTCTCTCATCTCCTGCAAATCAAAGTTCAACAGCGTTTAATCCATGGCTTTAAAGCAAGCAGAGGGGGCCCTGCAGTTTCTCATCTGTTTTTTGCAGATGACTGCCTACTCTTCAGTAAGGCAGACAATAGGGAAATCACTCAGCTCATGGATTGTCTTCGTATCTATGGACTGTGTGCTGGTCAGAAGGTGAATTTCAATAAATCCAACATTCTTTTTAGTAAATTACGCCCTCCCAGTCTGCAATCTTCTATCCAGTCACTCACAGGGATTACCAGAGTGGGTGGTTTTGGGAAATATTTGGGCTTACCAGAAGTCATAGGCATAAATAGAACATAGGGATTCAAGTCTATTGTCCAGAGAGTCCAAAACAAGCTAAACAATTGGACAACCAAGATGCTTTCAGGTGCAGGAAAGGAAGTTTTCCTTAAGTCTATTATCACGGCATTGCCAAATTACTTGATGAGTTGCTTTCTCCTGCCCACAACTTTAACCCACAAGATTACAAGCATGATCCGTAATTACTGGTGGGGAGCTCACTCAGAGAGTAGAAAGATTCATTGGATCTCTTGGCACAAAGTTGCTTGCCCAAAAGCTGCAAGAGGAATAGGTTTTCGGGATTTCATATCATTTAATTTGGCTCTTGTAGCTAAGCAATCCTGGCGGATTATCACGCAACCATCTTCCTTGTTAGCTCAGGTTTTTCAAGCCAAGTATTTCCCCTCCATGACTATCTTTGAGGCACAACTCAGATCCACACCAAGCTATGCTTGGAGTAGTATCTATCAAGGATTTCAAGCCATTAAAGATTGTATATTTTGGATTGTGGGTAATGGCAAGAGGATTCGTATATGGCAAGACAAATGGCTTCCCAAAACACCATATGCTCTAGCATTGCCCTCCCCGTCTCAACATCTGGATCCCAATCTTACTGTGGATGCCTTATTAAATACTTCAGGTACTACTCGGTGCCCTCAAAGGGTACAGAGACTGTTGCAACCCACATATGCTGCTCTCTTAAGCCAACTCCGACCCTCCCAGACTGGTTGTCAAGATATCCCACTATGGAGCTATTCCACTGATGGCATGTATACTGTTAAAACTGCCTACCACTTCATCCATCAACATCCTGCTCCAACTACTCCTGATCTTCATCACCAACTTACTCTCTCTGTCTCCAGAACCATCTGGAAACTCTCTGTACAACCTAAATTATGCCACTTTCTCTGGAAACTCCTGCACAAGGCTTTAGCTGTTGGCGATGATTTGCAAAGAAGGGGAGTACTTACTCACACTCTATGCCCTTTCTGTGGAGATGAACCTGAAACTATTAATCACTTGTTCTTTCTCTGTAAGGTGTCAAAGGAAATTTGGTTTCTTTCACCTTCCCAAGTTGCAGTAACGGAGTTCTCTAATCAGAGTCATCTACCTAACATGGCTCTGCTATTTCAACCTATCCAGCTTCCATCAACTCCTACTACTAACTCTGATCATTCTTCACTTCCTCATCTGCATAGTCTACGTGCTTATATTCTCTGGCGAATCTGGAAAAGCCGCAATGACCTAATCTTTAAAGGCGTTCAACATGGCATCCCTGCTATCATCAACAAAGCCTTAACAGATTGTTTTCAATGGCAATCCTCTTATCAGGAATTACCAGCTTCTTCTCCTACCACCACTTCCCATGCTGTTACATTCTTGCATGTTTCTAACCACTCTCTTATCTTTTTAACAGATGCCTCTTAGTTGTCTAAACATGATCGCATTGGGATTGCTTGGGTTCTGTTTCGAGGTGATAGGTTGGTAGTTCAAGGTTCCACTTCTTCACCACCAACTGACTCACCTTACCACGCCGAGGCGATTGCCATCAGAGAAGGCCTTCTACAGTTGTGAAGGCTAGGCTATTCCACCTTTCGTGTCTCTAATGATAATCAGAGTCTTATGCATAAATTGCAATTCTACTCTGCTACGTCTGCTTCTTCGGCTCTGGTCCAGGCTGAAGCTTCTGTAACTCTCTCAGATATCTTATGTCTTGGATCAATATGTAATGTCTTATCGTTTAACTATGTTCCTCGCTCTTTTCTCACTTTGGTTAATGATCTAGCTATCGAAGCTAGATCTTCAAACTTTCCTAATGTTGTAAGAATTTTCTGTTAAATTAATATATTAGTGACAAAAAAAAGAATCAAATAAAATTAGGCTTTATGAAATCTACAACAATATATCAAAGAAGAAATTTGATAATCACCTGAAAATTTTGAGTTCTAGAAATTAGGTTAAAAAATTTCGAGTAGCAGAGAATCCTCAAAGTTCTTGTAAGAACAAAAACCAAAATTACAATGAGAGATCGATTTTTAAAGAGAGAAATTTTATTTTAATTGAATTTCGGTTCGGGTGAGAAAAATGATTGGTTCAGGTGAGAGGAAAAATTTTATTTTGGTTTGACTATCAAAGCGGGTTGGGTGTATTTTATTCAGGTATAAGTTATAATTATTTCAAGTGTTCATAGGTTTTTGGTCATTTCCTTACTCTCTGTAATAATTATCCTATAGAGATTGTCTTAGGGTAATAGAGGAAATACTTTTAGTAGGGAATTAAGATTTAGAGAGTAGATTTACGGTTAAGAATAAAGTAGTTTTGCCAAAGCCTCAAGGACCATGGAGGATAAGTGGCTGAGGAACGCGGTGGTGTTGGACATGATTGTTAAGAGCTGTTTCAAGAAGAGGCCTTGGAATGATCTTCCAAGGTTTGTTCACCATTTCTCTGCTCTTCTTTCAAATTTTTTCCTCTTGCTTTGAACTCGACCAGAAAGAGCGAGTGTGAAGGGGTTTAGGGAGACTCCCAAATCTCGGAAAACATTTCAATCAAAAGGGTTTAAGTGTTTAAGGATCTCACAAGGAAGAACAAAATTCAAATTGAACCAATCTTATCCGGTTTAGTTTCTTCTTTTGGGTTCTTTCTTGTTGATACGAATAGTAGGCTAATACAGTTTATTTTTGGTTCGGTTTATTTAAATTTTCAGTTATTTGAGTATTTTTTAACAAAAAGATATTCATTATTATATTTTAATAAAATTGACTGGATAGACATATTTTGGTGTCGTAATTTTGAAAGTTGATACCTTTTAAGTATAATTAGTATGTATTTTTGCTTTACAAATGTCAGTTTTTATTTTTGTAATTTTCGTGAATAGTGTAGTTAAAGGTGAATGATAAGTGATGAACGGTGCATGATGAATAATGAATGGTGTGTGGTGTGTGGTGAATGGTGAGTGATGAATAATGATTGTGGATGTGCAAGGTGAATCGTGAATGGTATGGTGAAACCTGAATGGTAAAATGAACCGTAAATGATGCACGATAAAAATTTGAATGGTACATAGTGATTAAATTACAAATAATGGTAATAATACTAGCAATTAATATCCTAATTTTGGGGGAGAATTAGCTCAAAGGGTATTTTCCCTGTTTTTGTGGAATTAAGCTTTTTTAAAAAACAAAATTTCAATTTATGTCTAATATGTCATTGTCTTTATCCATATCTATTTATATTCATACAGTATCTCTTACAAAATATTAACTATTTTTAATTCTCTACAAATTTATTAAACAACGTTTGTTTTCTTTTTCTGTGTTTCTTTTCATCTCCTTTCAAATCTAAGTTACTCTAAACACATATCCATAAGAATTCTTTATCAAAATCCACAAGGAAAAAAGTCAAGTAGTATATGATCAAAGTTAACATATAAAGTAAGTGCTTTTATGTGCATATTCATTTTTATCTGTTTGTGAATTTTTTATATATATTTAAATGTGACATTTTTTAATTTCTTATCACATAATCTACATCTTACTAGTTTACCTATCACATAAAGGATATAGTGGAGTGTTATTTTTTTCTTATTGTAGCTTTTTAGATGATCTCTTAGATTTTGGTGATTTTTATGGGAATAAATGAAATTAATGTTTGAGTTGATTGATTTGTGATTTTAGGAAGATGGATTCTTTTGAAAAATCTATTCTAGAAAATGATATTTTCTGGATATCCTATTCTAGAATATAACGTGTTCTGAAAATCTATTCTAGAATTCTATAATATGACTTGTTTTGAAAAATCTATACTAGAAATATGAAATTTTCTAAAAATATATTCTAGAATGTGACGTGTTCTGGAATAGATTTTATGTTGTGTCCACTTATTCTTGAATATATTTTCTAGACTAGAAAATAATACACAATATAGAATAGTAATTCTAGAATATGCACATTTAAAATACATAATTATGGAATAAATTTTCTAACGGAACTTTGAAAAGTATTTCGGAATATCTAGTATATATGTAGAATGTGGAATATCTTTTAAAAACCAAACTAATCTTGATAGTTATTTGGCACGAAAATATGATACACATATATGTGATGTGTAGTATATGGAGATTGTTTGACAATAATTGTTGGATGAATCACTGATAAGAAGAAAAGTGGTAAAATGATTGGTTTGGAATCTAATTCTACTTTGCAAGAGATGAAAATAATGGTTGTAGAAGACTTCAATATGGATTTGGGTACGGCATATTTGGAACTCAGTTACTCCCATTTTGGGTTGGTTGATTACTTAAAATCTCCACCAGTAATTGTCACAAATAATCGTCAAGTTAAATATTTGTTTGAATTTTACAAAATGGAGAATACAATGTGTTTGTGTGTGACATTTAAACGCAGTAGTGATGATCAAAAGAGCATGATGGAATTTAATTTGAGTGAACTGCCAGAAGATTCATGTCATAAAGAAGATGCTGACAATAAGCCCCAATTACCAAGAGAATATGTAAATAACTCTATATTGAATGATGATTTGAAAAGATAACCTCCTAATATTAAAGTTGGTAGTGATGATCAGTTGATGTCTCCATTTGTTGTTTGTGAAAATTAAAAGTTTGGAGTGGTTGATTGTGTAAAACATTATCAACTTTTCAAAAATAAGGAAGACTTGATAAAGACAATGGAGATATGCGCTATGAAGTATAACTTTGATTATAGAGTTGCACAATTTTGTACTCGTTTTTTGTGTTTACGGTGCAAAGATCAGTTTTGCAATTTGAGAATTTGTCCCGAATCATCAAGTATGTTGCTGAACATACATGTGCTCCTTCAAATAAAAGCAAATTCTCTAGGACAGCTTCAGCCAAAAAAATTGGTCATATTATTATGAATAAGTATGAAGGATCAAAGGAAAGGCCCAAGCCAAACGACATCATTAATTGTTACATACAGACCATGGAGCCAAACTTTCTTATTCTAAAGCATGGGAAGCCTGCGAGATGATGTTAACACTGTTAGGGGTATTCGAGAGCAAAGTTTCATAAAAATACCAAAATACTTAAATATGCTTAAAGAAGTGAATCAAGTACATATACTAACTACGAGTTAGAAGAGAGTGGTAGATTCAAATATCTGCTTATTTCTTTTGGTCCAAGTGTCAGAGGGTTTTACAAGGCAATTCAAAAGGTTATTGTGGTTGATGGGACCTTTTTAAGAGCAAATATAAAGGAGTATTGCTTGTTGCGACAACTATTGATGGTAACTTTTATTTGTATCCAATTGTATTTGGGATTATTGATTCAGAGAACGATCGTTCGCTAGAGTGGTTTTTGATGCGATTAAAAAAAGTTATAGCATATGAGAAAGAGTTGGCTTTTGTGTCTGGTAGACATGTCTCCATTGCTAAGTCATATTCATAACTTTTAAAACAGACAACAACACTTGGTCAATATGCATGGACATTTCTAAATGTTTCGTAGTTGTTTGGGAGAATCTTAAATAACTACTATTTTGTGTTTAATAAATTTTTTTGCTGGTTGTTTTAATTTTTCATATATTATTCTATGGTTTTCTAGCTATGGTTTTACTAATCTTATTTAAATCAAAAGTATAACGTAATTCACCTACATTCCTAACCAAACGGAAACTTTATAAATATATTTTTTAAAGCATAGAACAAGATATATGGTCTGGAACGGGCATTCCAAAATGTTCCGTAGAGTTTTTGAAATATTTTAGAATGACCGTTCTGACCTGGAACGGTCATTCTGTCTAAATAACGAAAAAAAATTTTAAATAGTTTTACAAAATTGTTAAGGGTAAAAGAGACTTAAATTTTGATAAAGGTTTTAGTTGTACAAACTTGTGTAATAAAGGTTTAATTCCACAAACATAGAGGTAAAAACCTTTTTAGCTAATTCTCCCTAATTTTTGTTTAATAATAATTAAATAAATTAAATAAATATCATAGAATAATGATAGTTTTGGCATTAATCAAAAAAAGGAATGCTAAATTATTTAAAAATACTTAATTCTCTTATTTACCTAATATAAGTATTCTTTTACAAACTACAAAAGAAAAAGGGGGGAAATGCCAAAAAAGTTTGAATTTTTGAATTTAGGCAAATAAAAAAGTTTGAAATTTTAAGCAAGCCATTTAAATCTTCATACTTTCGGTTCAAGCCATTTAAAAGCTTTTATAGCGTTGAGTTGGCCATTTTAAATTCGTAGTTAGTCAACAATTAATATCACTTATCCTCGGGGTGGATCCACAGCCATGTCATTGGGTGCAAATAAACCCAATAAAAAAATATTTTCTTCTAATTAATATATATATATATATATATTTTCTAATACACATGAGCTAATTGTAAATTTGATCTCAATTAAATTATAGTTTGACCGCAACCCAATTTGAAACCAATCTAAATTAGGTTTATTACGCTAATATGTGTTGGTTTTGTGAGTTCAATTGATTAAATTTTATAAACCTTACATATTAGTGGGAAAAAAAGTTTAATCCAAATAATGATTGCAAAAAACTAAGCCCAAGAGTGCCAAAATAAAAACAAATCCAAAAAATTGTTAATATATAATCCAATTAAAATTTTAAGCAATTGTCTTGTTTGTTTTATAGAGAAACTGGTATTCAAGACAATTATAAACAAGACAATACTAAGACATTTTCATGATATGAGTGAACGAGTGTAGAGTAGATCTATAAGATATAGTTTTATGAATAACTTTGTCAAATTTAGTTTCCGAATGACTTTTTGATGTTGCTTTGTAATGACATTTTTCTTGGGTTTTAAATTTTTTTAACAATTTTATTTTGATCCTATTAAACAAATTTTCTGGAGTCGCCACTGATGATGATGCATCAAATGTTTGAGTAGAGTAGAGGACGTTTGAAAGTCCTTCCTTTGGTTTAATGTTCCTTGTCTCAGTTTACCATGTTAATTTCATATATGTTTCTACTTTCACTTTTTTGTCATTTCAAAATTCTTATGTCTCTTACCAGAAAGCAAAGAGATTACAATCAAAGAGTTCGTTCACATGCTATGCATGACATCAAATACGATGCTGACACTTTTGGATCACAGAACCAACTATAATTTATGTCAAATTTTGTACTAACAAATAAAAATTGGATTCCAAATCCGTTTGGTTAATGTCTATGTATACAAGTAATTGTGTTTGTTTGGGGATATATAGAATAATCAGTAAATCTTACTAAGTAAGATCATTCGATCCCACAAGCAAAAGTAATAAAAAAATATATTAAAAAAATATTTCTTATCCTAGAACACAAATGAAACAAACAACACCTAAATTTGGATTTGAACCACCTCGCAAGAATAAAAAACACCGTAGCAACCTTTTTGAGGTCAAAGAAATCAAATAAGATTTTTATAATCTTTGAAAAAGCAAACGGATTATACAGCAAACAATTCTCTTTAATATATGTTCTTTATTAAGATCAACACAAATACAACTTATTTTTATTCACTGAATTTTGCTTCTCTTAACTTTTTCTATTTGTCATTCTGTCTGTTCGATTTTACAGACACGAACAGACACAAAAAAACTCTCTATCAAAATGCTTAATTTCTCATGATAGTCAGCTCAAGAGAACTACACTAATTCCTTTTCTTCATATATTTTCTTCCTTTTCTTTGTTTCTTGCACATTAAGTTCCTACTCTTCCATTTCCTTTCCTTTCCTTTTCCGGTTTTGAATTCATTCCTTTTGCATCTTCAATCTTTCCCTTTTTGACTGAGTTTGTCAATCAAGCACTCTCACGATCACCCTGTCAATCAACACATCATACAAACAATCAGACCAACATAACATGTAATATACAAAGGCACACATGTAAACAAACACTAAGTCACTCCCCCATAAAATGACATTTCTCCCCCTTAAACAATGATCAACCAGTATTGAGTGTGATCTGGTCCAAATATGAAACAAAGAACAACCAGCGAGTGTGATCTGGTCTCGTCCTTTTCCCCCTGCTTGACTGACAATACTGAGGCAAAAACACTTGATGAAATGAATTCATCCCAGGTGGTACATCACAACATAGAAAGAAATGCATGATGAACTGTCTGTGGTAAAGTGATCTCTAGTCGTCAGTGACACACAAATATATCTTGGAAGCGTGAGTAAACATGTACAAACATAAAGTGCATCATGGACATATGTAACCAGTGTGTCCACCAACCAGAGCAACAACCAGTCACGGCGGAGGAAGATCTAATCTAGAACTGTGAAGTCACAAAAAAAGATTGATGACCAAACAATCAAACACATTAACAGGTATTTCATGTGTTCACGTGGCATTTCAGAGCCAAAACTGGTGGGCTTGTGACTTCAATCAGAACTACAACCCAATACCAATCCATTGGATACAATTAAGCTCACATCAATCATCTTGACAGCTGTTGAAACAGACACATCACAACCTGAAACACATTGACACTCACATCCACAGCCAATGATCAAATACTATTGATGGGGAACATATAGGAAAAGATAATCAGTAAACGACCAAAAAATTTCTTTTCACAAAGCATGAGTTTTTTGCGTTTAGACAAAAACAATGACACACAAAAATTTGTAACTTGATTAAGCGAGAATTTTTAGATCCTAGTCAGCAGATCACACTTGTACAAAGGTGTAGCTGACTAGTCTTTCTCACTGTCACACCTTTAGCCTTGACAGGAACAGTTTTCAACCCCGATGTGTATAAACCAGGCAGTTGTATACATGTCTGTCTGAACTATCGCTTGACTTCTCAAGTTCAGACATCAACACCCTTTTTTCTTTTTTTGTTTATTGTTTTTTTTGTTATTTTGTCTTTTTTTTTGCATATTTATGCTTACTGGGTGATCAGCTTTTTGACCTCCTTGGTTATACAACATACTAGTATTGTATGTTTCAGACGGTATGACAGGCAGCTCTTTTTCAGCTATTAAGACATGTTGAAATAATCTCTCTGATGTATTGTATGTCCCGTTTGACCGTTTATCTCAATCATAGTCTCTGCCAATCAAAGTTCACACACTACGAGAAATATGACTACCGATAGCGTTCGAGGATAGCGTTTTTTGTGTCTCTGCTATTGTACATGGACACGTGGGTTTTATCCATAGAGTTTCACTTCTTTAGGATGCTATTTTTTCATTCCCGGTAAAACAAAAATACTTAGGCGCGTAAATTTGCTTAGTTTCGGCACTTATTATTGTATATAATACAAAAAACGCTATGGTACTTATGAAATCACTTAACTATTTTGAACATATATAATCAATTCAACTTAGTTATTTCTATCTTTCTTCATTATTTTCATAAGATCTTCAATGTATGCGTTACTTCGGGACATTGTTGATCTCACTTATTTGAAGCTCTATTGCTTAATCTAGAAGGTATCTTCCTCATATACTTCAGCTTTTAGTTAATTTTTGGTCTATGTACATCGATTATGCGGTTTAGTTGATTTTGAGGTATCATCTACATACAGATTGTTTGAATTTGTTAGATGTGGAATTTAGCTGGAAATGTTATTTTTTATTCTCACTTCTGAAATGATAGTAATGATGAGAGGAGGCTACACGTCGACATCCGGCTCTGCTGAGACCCGTCGTAGTAGACGTAACCATCAAAATGGGGTAAAAATGCCGCAAGAGGAACTAAGGACGTGTTTGTGTCCTTAACTTTGACCCAACTCACGCCGGGGTTTAATACCCGGAATCCAGTAGAATCACGTAAGTTTTATAGAACATACAACAAGCTTTTAAAAAAAACTTTAAGTATGTGCAAAGGCCTAAAAGCCGATTTGGTAGAGTGGTCCAAACATGGCCGCAAAGCTGTTTCCTCTTTTGTCAAAACAAGCTTAATACTTAGGAAAAATTTGGTTCTTCTGGTTTTAATAACATCATGTGCTTCTCACGTCAGTCCCACTTGAACTGAGTTGGGCTTCAATTAGGCTTGTCTCACACTTAATTCGAATTGTCCATATCCAAGAAAGATTAGTAGTGCTGAAACCTATTTATACATTGCTACATATATAACTTGAGTACAATACTATGATTTTTATGTAAATATTAGTATAAAAGGTAACTTTTTTATATAAATAATAGGTAACTTTTAAGATAATCTAAAACGATAACAGTACTATGATGTTTATGTAAACAAAATATCATGGAAAACAATTATCACTATAGAAGAAGCCTAAAAGATTATTTAAAATATTAGTATGTATACGAAAATAAAAACGAGATTTAAGATCTATTTATTCGGATTTTTTGTTTTGAAGATCAATTTATTTGGTTCAAAATTTTTAAATGAGAATAACACATTATTTATTTTATTTATATAATTATTGACATCAATATGTTTATGTGTATGATACGAAATCGATTTGCTATGCAATGCATGTAATCATTACCTATGCGGAAAATGTATAGAAATATGTTGGGAATTAATCTGAAAACATAACACGTGGTTTGTGTTTCCCTCTCAACCCGATATAAACCCTAATCCATATACAAAAGGGTAAAACCTAATTTTGCGCCATTTCAACATTACACATAAATATATTATTAAAATAAAGAAAATCAAATGAATATTGACGTCAGATGCGTCACACACATTAAACATCACGGAAGACGAAACGACGTTTTATAACAACACACATTCATAATACATGACAAAACCATTATATATACAATACATACATAAACAACCCGTCATATTTTCATTATCTCTAGTCAGTGGCGGATGTAGAAAACAATTTTGTATAGGGCATAAATAATTATTTATAATATGATAATATAAAATTTTTGTAATTATAAAATTTAAAGATATTTGAGTTGGAAAACATCCATTGTTAAAATTTTGTAAAAAAATATAGATACTGATTTTTAGATATTTTATAGTAGCATAGTAAACTAGTAATTTTAAAATTTTAAATTATTACTAAATAGTTTGTATTATATATAAAAGTTGTAAAATTTTATGAACCAAAATTTGTCAAATAAATCTACTTGATATACTAAATACTATGATTATTAAAATTCTAAACATGTACTAGTATATAATAAAAAGGAAATATGTTAGAGGAAAATAAAATAAAGAAATGAAAGGATGTTGTACAAGAAAAAGAAAAAAGGGAAGAATTAAAAAGGATGGTGTGATACGTGTAAAGGAAAAAAGAGAATGGTGGTATCGAACCCAAGAAACTTTTTACTATCGAGAATAACACTGCCAATTGATCTATCGAAGTAATGCATGATATAGTTAAAATAACGTATAAATATAGTATGGTGCACGTGCCCCACCTCCAGGTACCGTAGATTCGCCCCTATCTCTAGTTAAAAAAAAAACTGAAAAAGATGAATCTCATCCCAGAAGATGTAGAAGACGATCCAGCAACTCTCAGACGGTATACACCCAAAAAAATGTACAAAATTATGCTGAAACTTATGAAGTATCAGCTACTATGTTTGGAAGATTACCGTCAAACCAAAGTTCGTAAAATGGAGGTCGACGCGAAGATCGTCATGTTAGAGAAGATAAGAATCACTCGAAACTTCAATTTGGAAGCGGAGCTGGAGAGGTTGAGAGAAGACAAAGAATACAACTATAACGAATTCAGCCACACTCACCGCTACCACATAGACAACAAAGCATCTAGTGTTAGATTTTTAGGCTAACCACATTTTTTTGTTTTTTTTTTTTTGCTTGTGTTGTTTATTTTTTATGTTTATGATTTTTAAGTTTTTTTAAAGTAATTCATGTTTAGTTGTTGTTTTATTATAAGTCACTTTCTATCTATCTATATATATATATATATATATATATATTTTGTTAACAGTATTATAAGTCAAATTATCAGTTGCGCAATTTACATAGAAGGAAATTAAAAATAATATTATAATAAAATAATTAGTAACAAACATAATTATATAGAATTTGGAACTTAATAGTTTAAACAAGTAGTTTATTAGTTTAAACAAAACAACATACACAAAAAATTACAAAAAAAAAACGTAAACATACATCAACTAACAATTAACAACAACAAACAAAATAAACAACACAGAAAAAATCAAATGACAAAACGACCACCACCGATCATCTCCNCACCGATCATCTCCTCAAACACGCAAATTTCATCTCCATCTTCCATCATTACCTGTACAAAATATGACTTTTTAAATTTATAGTTAAACTTAATATTATATTAATTAAAGGTTAAGAGTACAAACCGAATGAGGAGTTAAATCTGTGATAGACGCTGGCCATGATAAATAAATCGAACAGAGCCATATTGTATGTTTTTATGTTTGCAATACCCAAGTATCAATTTCTTGATTCTTGTATAAACATTGATATTAAATTTATATTCGACTCCCTGGTTTATGTTTGTAATCAACATTTGAAAAATAAAATAAAAAATGTATATTAGAGGTTAAAATATTTAAATATTTATTTTTCATGAAATAGAATAAAATTAACATGTTGGTCCACAAGTTTTAGAACCACCCTATTAACCTGATCGGTTTCAGGAGGTGGAGATCTCCTAGAAACACACGATTCTGCAGTAGTAGCCGAAGAACTCATTTTAAGAGAGAGAGACAGAGAGAGAGACAACACTATTGCTTGATATGTTTGAGAGAGAGAGGAGGAATAATATTGCTTGATATGTTTGAGAGATAGAGATACAAACAATAATTTATAGAAAAAGAAGAAACGTGTCGTTTATGCAAAAAGCATATATTTATCTCTATTTTCCAAATTTTGAGAACCATTAAAGTAAGCTTTAATAATACCTAGTAGACTATGTATTAGGTTACCATAATGATACCTTTAAATACATAGCATATTTGACAGATCTGAACATTTATTTAATGCGATATTTGTATAATAGTTTAAAATATTTCTATAAATTATTTAACAATCAATCTTCCATCTAAATCTATTTTTTGATAAGTTATATAAAAAAACTATTTTGTGCCGAATATCAGCAATGGGTTGAAGAAGTAGAGAAGATATAATTTCAAGTTTACCATATCATCTTTGGGTCATAATAATATATTTCTTACCTTTCAAAGATGGTTTAAAGACAAGCGTTCAATCTAAACGTTGGAAGAATATATGTTATGAGACGGCCAATATCTCTTTCAAAGAATCCCAGATCGTGTCATTTTCGGTCGCCGAAGATGAAGAAACCAGAATAGTCTCTAGGGCTTCGTTTATTCACTATACAATTGAGTGGGTGTCAAGATTTTCTTGTCAATGCATCAAAAGCTTTGAGTTTTGTCTATGTAATCCTGTTGGTTATGAATCTGAGATCAAGTTGTTGATCTACTTCGCGGTCTCTAAACAAGTAAAGTATCTAATTCTTAATTTCTCAGAAAATACTCAAGAAGTAATAGAAGCAACTGTGTTTTCATTACCAGAAAGTTTTTATAATCTAAATTCGCTTAAGTCATTGAAGCTATTAGGTTGTAAATTTGATCCATCAAGGTTTTGTAATTCGAATTCTATCAAATTTCTATGCTTTGGTTGGATTTATCTCAAGAATATAATGTATTTGATATCAAGGTCTCCTATTTTAAAATCTTTAACCATCTAAAATTGCTGGAACATTGGTCTTGAGATGATAACCGGATACAATAACCGGTTAACTGAATTGATATCCGAGAATTGTGAATTCAACACGGAGTATACTACACTCAACTTTACAAATATTCAAAGTTTCAAGCACATTGGCAATTTTCACTACTTTCAATTCATGGAAGCGAATAGAATGATGAAAGAAGCATATCTGGATTTCGCAAAAGAAACTGAATATGATTACATGACAGGAACACATATTTGTAGTATGGTTTACGATATGTCATCAGCCAAGATGTTAACAGTATGTCCATTTCTAATTCAGATGATTCAAGAAAGTGATGATTAGACTCGTTTGCAAGCACCAATGGAGACAAAAAATTTGGTTATACAGAAAAATATGCAACCAAATGAATTTGTTGGTATTAGATCCATGATCAATAGTTTCCCAGATTTGGAAATGCTGACATTTGTTATGATTTTTCAAGACCGATCTTAGCTATAGCTTTTCAGGTTGATTTAGAGAATTATTGGAGTCAAACTATAACACACAAATGTTTGAAATCAACTTTAAAAGTCGTGGAAGCTAAAAATTATATTGGAGGGTTTAGTGAAGTATTAATGTTGCAATATTTGAGTAGGCATAGTCTTGTGTTAGAAAGAGTTGATCTTCATTTGTCACGTGGATTAGAAGAAAGTAAAAAATATTTTGGCTCGTGCCGCTGCTGAAATGATAGGACGTAAGTTTATGAGAGGATCAAAACACCTACGGGTTGTTATACATAGTGTTTGAAGAAAATGGTCAATGTTGAACAATATGTTGTAGTAAATGTGTTAATACTTAAAATAATGAATTTTGTTTTCTACTACTATGTTTCCTCAAATCTGTTGTATTTTTGAAATTCTCTCTTTCTCTCTCCAATTATATTTTGAAAGAGAAAAATGTATTGGAATCAACAAGGTGTGATTAAGTACTTTTAGCGAGAGAAAAAATAATAATTACAAAAAGGTGTGATTAGACAACTCAGTAAAATTTATTTCAGAGATGCGTGGTTGGTGTTTCATTTGATTAGACAACAAATTTGGTGTACCAAGGTACAAAAGGGTGTACATGTCACCCTTTTTGGTAAACAATTTTTTTGTTTTTTTATGAAAACAATATTGACAATAATATGGTATCCTAAACCCTAAACCCTAAACCCTAAACACTAAACCCTAAACACTAAATGATAAATGTTTAGTTTTTTCACGTTTGAGCTGTTTAATTTCAAACTCGTAAACCTTAACACTAGAACCTAAACTAATATTATTAAACCCTTTGAACTTGTAACTATTAGTACTTCTCAAACTCATATAAAATACTTTATATATCATTTAAACACACATTGATCAACAACTTTTGACAGTTAATTTTAACAAATGTTTAGTTTTTTTCACGTTTGAGCTGTTTAATTTCAAATTCGTAAACCTTAACACTAGACCCTAAACTGATATTATTAAACCCTTTGAACTTGTAACTATTAGTACTTCTCAAACTCATATAATATACTTTATATATCATTTAAACACACATTGATCAACAACTTCTGACAGTTAATTTTAACAAATGTTTAGTTTTTTTCACGTTTGAGCTGTTTCAATTCTAATTCGTAAATATTAACATAGACCCTAAACTAATATTATTAAACCCTTTGAACTTGTAACTATTAGTACTTCTCAAACTCATATAATATACTTTATATATCATTTAAACACACATTGATCAACAACTTCTGACAGTTAATTTTAACAAATGTTTAGTTTTTTTCACGTTTGAGCTGTTTCAATTCTAATTCGTAAATATTAACATAGACCCTAAACTAATATTATTAAACCCTTTGAACTTGTAACTATTAGTACTTCTCAAACTCATATAATATACTTTATATATCATTTAAACACACATTGATCAACAACTTCTGACAATTAATTTCAACAAATATTTAGTTTTTTCACGTTTAACCTGTTTAATTTCAAATTCGTAAACCTTAACACTAGTCCCTAAACTGATATTATTAATCCCTTTGAATTGTAACTATTAGTACTTCTCAAACTCATATAATATACTTTATATATCATTTAAACACACATTGATCAACAACTTCTGACAGTTAATTTTAACAAATGTTTAGTTTTTTTCACGTTTGAGCTGTTTCAATTCTAATTCGTAAATATTAACATAGACCCTAAACTAATATTATTAAACCCTTTGAACTTGTAACTATTAGTACTTCTCAAACTCATATAATATACTTTATATATCATTTAAACACAAATTGATCAACAACTTATAATAGTTAATTTTAACAAATCTTTAGTTTTTTTTTCACGTTTGAGCTATTTAATTTCAAATTCGTAAACCTTACACTAGACCCTAAACTGATATTATTAAACCCCTTTGAACTTGTAACTATTAGTACTTCTCAAACTCATATAATATACTTTATTATATCATTTAAACACACATTGATCAACAACTTTTGACAGTTAATATTTTTAACAAATGTTTAGTTTTTTCACGTTTNAACACTAGACCGTAAACTGATATTATTAAACCCTTTGAACTTGTAACTATTAGTACTTCTCAAACCCAAATAATATACTTTATATATCATTTAAACAAACATTGATCAACAACTTCTGACAGTTAATTTTAACAAATGTTTAGTTTTTTCACGTT
>OVBE01002012.1:0-32867 GCA_900406425.1 Iberis pinnata | reverse complement strand
TCCCTCATGTACAACTCACCAATCTCTGCCACCAGAGGATCGTCTAGATTGGGAACATCCATCAAAGTGGAAATGGAGGACATGACCTAATCAGTCAAGAAACTTGATCAATTAGTGAAGAAACATTGATTAATAACCGATTATACAGACATCAAAACAAGTATTCATACATGAGACACTCTAAACCCAGGACACCATTTCGTGTCCCTCAACATATCCATGTCAATGGAGCCACTGCAGTTGATGTTCGGATGGTAGACCTTAGTCTTGAAAGATACCTTTGGTGGTTGGTACGGATAGTTAGGAGGGAAGCGGATGGTAATTGAGAAGATTTCACCTTCATACGGAGTACTAGCTGCTCCCATTATGAATCCTTCCTAGTGGAACATGTCGTCTCCCACTAGACCTACAAGAGATGAAATTTAAGATTTGTGTATATGTTAGGCTATAAATGTATTGAAGAACATGATAGACTAACCACCAACTGAGAAGTGTGAAGGAGGATTACGCTTCAACCTCCTCAAATCCAACTCAATCTTTTCTCTGGCCATATGAAAAACACAACATTAATCAGTTGGATATATGATCGAGACGGAAAAATAAACAATAGTGAGGACAAACCAGACCCAAGCGTCTCTGACCCGACCCAATCGATTTCAGGACAAACCAGACCCAAGACAAAGATCAATCATTACGTTTTGTCTTTTAGCGTTTTTAGGGATTTTTCAGAACCACTATATAAACCCCAAAACGCCTCCTTTTAGGTTAAGCTTTATTTTTGTTGCCATTTTGGGTTCTTTCTTAGGTTTAATATTCTCTATATTTTTCCTTGATGTTCTTGGTGATAAAACTGTGATTTTCTTATAAAAGTCTTGTTTATCTTCTAATTTCTTCATCTTCTTGTTTAGTTTAAGGTTGTGATCTATCTGGTGCATATTGATCTTCTGTTTTCCATCTTAATCTCTTTTTTGTCTTGATTATTATTTCTGGGTTTGTTACTGTTTCATTGCTGCTCTGTTTTTCTGGGTTTGTGTTCTTGCTGTTCTTCATCTTCATCTTATGCATCTCTGATTTTTCATCTTGATCATCATCCTCTGTTTTTCTGACTTTGATGTTCTTACTGTTTCTCATTGTTTGACTTTTGATCATGATGTTTGGTTTTGAAGTTATGATTTCTGGTTTTCCTGGTTTCATACCCACCATGCGTAGAGAGTAGTTTGCCTAAGTTCCTGAGGATGAGGTAGACTAGTGTTGATTTCTTGTTCCTCCTAGGCTCCTAAGTTTGATTGCATATATATCTCTTATGTTTCATTGCTCTTCATGCTGATTTCTTTCTGATCAAATGAAATATGATTTTAGGCATTTAAGCACTTAGAAGGTGTTCAATGAAGTGCCTGAACATGGTGATTTCAGAGATTTTCATATCCTAGCCTAAGAGATTAGATGTTTATGGTGCTTATTGGCTTTAGTAGATTGGTTCTTCATGCCTGCTAGGCAGTGTACCATTCACGAGATTTAGTCTGGTGATTGCTTAGGATGATTCCGTTTATCAAGAGATTGGACTTGGTTGCATATGAATCTACTGTCTAGGGATAGCTCATTGCTTGAGGTATGTTAGAAGTTTAGGGAGTTCAGGAAAGATCACTGTTCATTTACCCCATTCCTTAAGGACTGCCTTTTTTATTTCTTTTTACCCCCATTTTCATCCCTGCCTTTACTTTACTTGTTGTTTTCCCTTAGTTTCGGTTTATGCATATTAGTTTTCATGTCTTGTTTATTTTCCACATATTTTCTTGTTTAGGATTATTAGAAAACAACTCACTTTTTAATTTGACTATGAATTAGTAGAATCCATCTGCATCTAGAGTGATTACTAACACACTTGACTGGATTGACACCTATCTATGCTATAATGACATGATAATGTGGATAGGGAATTGACACATAAAAATCTTGTTATCAATTTGGCGCCGTTGCCCATTGGGTGTTTGTTTGTTACATTCTAGACTTTGGATCTATTGAGATCAAATTTCTTTTTACTACCATCCTCACCTTGTTTTCCTTTCTGTTAAGGTACTTGCATAGTTGTGTATGAACCTACGAAGCAGAGGACCAACAGATTTAATTCCCATATTTGAAGATATCTGAGCTCTTGAATGAGAATAATCTCGCGTGAGACGTGAACAAGAACGTGTGGAACACTTAAGATGGTTGGACTTACAAATGGAAGACAACGTTGAACGCGATAACCAACACACTATTGGTGCTGGTAACAATCCGAACAGTCACACCCAACGTCATGGGATCAATCCACCTGTTGTACAGAACAACAACTTTGAGATCAAGCACAACTTGATAGCAATGGTGCAGGAGAAAAAGTTCCATGGTCTGTCTATGGAGGATCCACTCGATCACCTCGATGAATTTGATTGCTTCTGCAGCCTCACAAAGATTAACGGTGTGAGTGAGGATGCTTTTAAGCTATGTCTCTTCCCATTCTCTTTGGAAGAGAAGGCACATCAATAGAAGATGTCTCTGCCCAGAAATTCCATCACAACATGGGATGCTTTCAAGAAAGTTTTTCTTGCCAAGTTCTTCTCCACCTCTCGCACAACAAGACTGAAGAATGATATCTCTGGTTTCGCACAACGAAACGTTGAAATCTTTTCTGAAGCATGGGAACGATTTAAGAACTACACTCTGCAATGTCCTCATCATGGTTTCAGCAAAGCATCACTCCTCAGCACACTCTATCATTGCTTGACACTGCGAGCAACGACAACTTCCTCAACAAGAGTGTTGATGAAGGTTGGGAGCTTGTGGAAAACCTGGCTCAATCTGATGGGATATATAGTGAATACTATGACTGTATACCTCGAGGTGGCTCTAAAACAGATGATAAGACAAGGAAGGATATCAAGGCTCTGAATGAGAAACTGGACAGGTTGCTACTTGGTCAACAACACCAAGTTCACTTCATCACTGATGAAGAGCAGATTCAGATTCATACTGGGGAGGCTAACCAGTAAGAGGAGATAAGCTATGTGCAGAATTAGGGTGGCTATAACAAGGGTTATATCAACTACTCCAACAACCCTGATCTTTCATACCGCAACAATAACGTCGCCAACCCTCAGGACCAAGTGTATCCACCGTAACCACAACAGAATATTCAGCCGTTCATCAACTATGCTCAGACCCGTGGTTTCTTCCTAAATCAACAACAACAAGGAAGTTTTCAGCAACCACCGCAGTAGCAGCAACAAGCTGGTGCACCTCCTAGTTTTACCTCTACCCAACCTCCAGCTCAACCTTCCAACATTGAGACCATGTTACAACAGATTCTTCAAGGTCAAAACAATAGTATCATGGAGACATCAAAATAGTTTGGTGACCTCAACCACAAGATGGTTGACTTGAAGACGCATATCAATTGTTAATACAATGACCTCCATTAAAATTTTGACACTTTGACCTCTTAGGTCAAGTATCTGGAAAGTATGGGTGCTTCCTCATGTTAACGCCATCATCTTATGAAGTGGGAAAAAGTTACTACCACGCCAAGCTGTTCTTAACATAGGACAGTGTTGACCACGCTGGGAAGGAATTGTGTTTAAATGAAGCTGAAGACGAAGAACCTGCAAAGACTGATTCTCAAAAGCTATCACGACTACCATCAATTGTTGTTATCAAGCCACGTCCAGCTGAACAACCATAAGCACTGTAGAAGAAGGATACACCCTTTGTGCCACCACCATACGTTCCAAGATTACCATTTCCTTCCAGATTCAAGAAGGAAATCATGGCGAAGTACAAAGGAGTTTTTGTGAAGTACATGAAAGACACTGAAATTAAGGTGCCACTTCTTGATGTAATCACTTTGATGCCTCCATACAAGAAATTCATGAAGGATGCTATCACCAAGCGAGGAAAAGAAATTCAGGGAATGGTAAGAGTGCAGTGCAATCATCACAAGGACTTCAATTCCAAAGAAGTTATCTGATCCGGGATCATTTACTTTACCCTGTTCACTACGTCCTTTGTCTTTTGACAAGTGCTTGTGAGATTTCAGAGCCTCGATCAGTCTTATGCTTCTATCAGTTGCTATGAAGTTAGGCTTCATCAATTTCAAGTCTTGCAATATCTCTTTGGTACTCGCAGATCGATCTGTGGGAATTCCACATGGAGTTCTTGAAGACCTACTTGTGAAGGTTGGAGTACCTGAGATCCCAACTGATTTTGTGGTTTTATATATGAGTGAGGAACCTAGAGATCCCCTGATTATGGGTAGACCTTTTTAGCAACTGCTGGAGCTGTTATTGACGTTCTGAAAGGGATGATTCAGCTTAATATGGGTAAGGATTCTGAAGATGACATTCGATATTCAGGAAGTGATGGAGAAACCAACTGCAAATGGGTAAATTTTCTACATAGAAGAGATGGATCAACTTGATGATGAACTGTTGGAAGAGATTAATGAGGAGGATCATCTGAGAACCGCATTGACCAAGGATGGGGATAAAGGGTATCTACATAATGAATCTTTGGGGTACAAGATGATATTGGACTCAAATGGACCATTGGAACCTAAAGAACCATTCGAAGACATTCAAGGACCAGAAGGTATGGTGTTCTCAGTTGCTGAGAAGGTTGAACTCAAGCAGAAAAAAAAAGAATCTGCAACATCTGAGGACTTATCTGAACTTAAGGCACCATTTGTAGAACTGAAACCACTTCCAAAAAGGCTAACATATGCTTTTCTTGGACCTAATTCAACATACCTTGTCATAGTAAATGATGAACTTAGTGATGATGAGCTAAATTTGCTGTTGACTGAATTGAGGAAGTTTAGGAGAGCTATAGGATATTCATTGGATGAAATTAAAAGGAATATCACCTAATCTATGCACTCATAGAATAAATCTTGAAAATGAATCATACTCTAGCATTGAACCCTAAAGAAGGCTAAATCCTAATTTGAAAGAAGTGGTAAAAAAGGAAATCCTTAAACTGTTGGATGCTGGTGTTATCTACCCTATCTCATATAGTACTTGGATATCACCAGTTCATTGTGTCCCAAAAATGGAGGAATTACTGTGATAAAAAAACGATAAGGATGAACTGATACCAACCTGAACAATCACTGGTCATAGAATGTGCATTGATTACAGGAAGTTGAATGTTGCATCTAGAAAAGATCATTTCCCATTACCTTTCATTGACCAAATGTTATAGCGCCTAGCAAACCACCCTTACTACAATTTTTTATGGTTATAGTGGATTTTTACAAATCCCCATCCACCCTCAAGATCAGGAAAAAACCACCTTCACCTCCCCTTATGGTACTTTTGCATATAGAAGAATTCCATTTGGCCTTTGCAATGCACTTGCCACCTTTCATAGGTGCATGACTTCAATATTTTCATATTTAATCAAGGAGATAGTAGAGGTTTTCATGGACGATTTCTCCATGTACAACTCTTTTTTCTCCTCCTGTTTGTTTAATTTGTGCAAGGTACTCACTAGGTGCAAGGAAACAAGCTTGGTCCTAAACTGGGAAAAGTGTCACTTCATGGTGAGGGAAGGAATTGTCCTGGGTCACAAAATCTATGAAAAAGGGATAGAAGTAGACAAGGAAAAGATTGATGTCATGATGCAACTATAACCACCAAGGACAATGAAGGATGTGAGGAGTTTCCTAGGGCATGCAGGGTTTTACAGAAGATTTATCAAGGACTTTTCGAAGATAGCAAGACCTATGATAAGGCTATTGTGCAAGGAAACTGAGTTTGACTTCGACTCAGAATGTCTCAAGGCATTCCACCACATCAAGGAAGCCTTGGTATCTACCCCTAAAGTCCAAGCCCCAAACTGGGATTACCCATTCGAGATCATGTGTGACGCCTCAGATTATGCAGTTGGAGCTGTTTTGGGGCGGAAGAGAGATAAGAAGGTGCATATCATCTACTATGCTAGTAGATACATGGATGATGCTTAGGAAAAATATGCAACAACAGAGAAGGAGTTGCTAGTAGTCGTCTTCGCATTTGAAAAATTCAGAAGCTACTTGGTTGGTTCGAAGGTGATATTCTACAATGATCATGTTGCGCTAAGGCAAATCTATGCAAAGAAGGACACTAAACCGAGACCATTGAGATGGATTCTCTTATTGCAAGAGTTTGACATGGAGATAGTGGACAAGAAAAGTATTGAAAATGGAGTAGCATATCACTTGTCAAGAATGAGGATTGATGACTGAGTTCCAATTGATGACTCTATGCATGAGGAGCAGCTCATGATGATCCATACCTGTGCATTTGTAGAGGCAGAGGTGGTAACCACAAAAGCAGCACCATGATATGCAGACTTAGTTAACTTCAAGGTATGTGGAGCAATTCATGAAGATTGTCATGATTATAAAAAGAAGAGGTTCCTAAGTGATGTGAATCATTATTATTGGGACGACCCTTTTCTCTACAAGAAAGGTCCATACAGATTATTCATAAGTGTATAGCTGAGGATGACGTGAAGGGAATTCTGGAACACTCTCACGGTTTTACTTATGGAGGAGACTTTGCAACATTCAAGACTGTTAAGAAGATCTTGCAAGTTGGTCTGTGGTGGCCAACCATGTTTAAGGACACACATGGTTTCATCTCTACGTGTGATCCATGTCAGAGAGCAGGTAATATTGGAAAGGGGAATGAGATGCCTCAGAATCCAATCTGGAGGTTGAAGTGTATGATGTTTGGGGCATTGATTTCATGGGACCGCTCAACCCCCATCTTTTGGAAATAGCTATATTCTGGTGGCTGTCGATTACGTCTCGAAATGGGTGGAAACAATTTCAAGTCTTACCAATGACGCAAAAGTGGTTCTAAAGCTTTTCAAAACAATAATTTTCCCAAGATTTGGGATTCCAAGGGTTACCATCAACGATGGTGGTTCTCATTTGGTAAGTAAGGTGTTTGAGAATCTGTTGAAGAAATATGGAGTGAAACACAAGGTGGTAACACCTTATCATCCCCAAACAAGTGGAGAAATTGAATTCTCAAATAGGCATATCAAGGCTATTCTAGAAAAAGTCGTTGGGACCTCGAGAAGAGATTGGTTAACAAAGCTAGATGACATACTATGGGCATATAGGACGGCTTTTAAGACCCTAATAGGATGAACACCTTTCCAACTCCTCTACGGAAAAGCATGCCACCTACTAGTTGAAGTCAAGTATAAAGCACTCTGGGTGACTAAACTCCTGAACTTCGATCTCAGGACAACTCAGGAAAAGAGGGAGATAGACCTGCATGAACTCGAGGAAGTAAGGCTCAACGCTTATGAAAGTTCCAAAATATACAATGAAATGACAAAGGAGTTTCACGACTAGAAGATTTTAGTGAGGGAATTCAATGCTGGTGATCAAGTACTTTTATTTAACTCAAGGCTCAAGTTGTTCCCAGGAAAGCTAAAGTCAAGATGGTCTGGACCGTTTTTAGTGAAAGAATATTTTCCATACAGTGCAGTTACCATTATTGCAAAGTCTGGAGAAGAATTTATAGTGAACGGGCAAAGAATCAAACCTTATCTGGCTGATAGAGTTATTTCAGAAGGGACCTCGGTTTTCCTTGGGGAAACGTATCAGGGTCATTAATTTTAATAACAAGAAGTCAAACTTAGTGACTTTAAACAAGGTCTCTTTGGAGGAAGTCCCATGTTTATCCCTATACATAATTTTTTTTATTTTAAGGTTTATGTTTGGTTCTTCCTTTAATGCATTTAGGTTTTTATTTGGTTTTGGTGTTTTAGGTACTTTGGGGTCCTGACTTGGACAATTGGTGAACAGAAATGTCCAAACCACAGTTGAGTGATCGAGCCATCATGAAACCATGATCGAGCCTGAGACACGTTTTGATCGAGCCACGTGAACTATTTTTACTATAGCCATATCCACTCTCAGCCGAATCTAGATCGAGCCACCATGTTAAAATGCTCGAGTCACCAAGGCGTTTTGATCGAGCCAAACCAAATCGGTTGATCAAGCCGTAACCACACTCGATCGAGCCGCAACAAAACTTTGCCCAGGCCATGTTGTAATCTCATCGAGCCGTGGAAGAACATGATCCAGCCGCACCAGTGCCTTGATCGAGCCGAAATCCTTTGATCGAGCCACGAGGAAATGTTGATCAAGGCAAGCATCCAAAACATCACTACCTCTTTGTCTTCCATTTACCCACTACTTCTCTTACACCTCTAGACAGTCCAATCTTTTATGTTTTTGCTTTGTTTTGGGTGTTTCAGGTACCTTTGATCAGTACTATGGACGTTTGGTGTTGGTAAAAAAGGAAAGCAGAGTCAGCTTGAGGAATTCGTACGAGAACCCAAAACGTTTCCACATCCAGCCAAGAACAAGGAGGACACATCACCTCAATCTCCACTTTAGCCATTTTTCTTCAACTCAACTTGAAAACAGTACCACTTCAAACCCTTTTCATTGTATACACCATAGCATATTTCTTTTTTGTTGTTGCGTTTTGGCTCTAAACCCTTCTTCAAACTTTTATTACACAAGGGACTGTGCAATTTAAGTTTAGGTGAGAGTTTAGAGGGTACTGACCATGTTTACTTGTTTTCTTATTTCAATTTTGAATCTAAGGCATACGAAAACCAAAAAAATTGATTTTTTTTGAAAATTGTCTTTCAAAAACAGAATGTTCATGTAGTTGCATTTATGATTTATAGGTTTGTCATTTGCATCCGCATAGCAAACTATGAAGATAGTAACCTTGTAAGTATGCTGTTTTTCGGAAAATGTAAGTGCCCTGGTTATTAATTGTCTATTGCATCTTGAACTAGTTTGAAGTAAAAATGCACCATGCTTGGAATGTGAACTTGTATGATAATTTATCTCCTCAAGCATGTTGTGATTTGAAGTTTTCTCCTATCTATTAGAACTTGAATCTGAATGTATAATTCTTATGCTTGTGTGCTGAATATGAACTCGTGGATATTATATACATATTTGGGTTATCTTCTACCATTTTGCCACTCTTGTTAACCCAAGTACAATCCTCACCCTTGAACCTTGCCTTCTTTCAAGCCCTGAATTTACTACTGATTGGCATGCCTTTAATGGAATGAGCTTGGTAGAACGTGTTAAGTTCGAACTGACAGGAATAAGATCTTATGTAGTTTGAGTCCACTCTTTTTGGACTAGATATGACTAGGTGGGATTCAATTTTGGATGTTGGTTTGGGTGGAAATGAATGAAAGGGTATTGATAGCTGGTAAAATGAAGGGTACAGTAAAAACATTAGGAGAGGAATGGAAAAAGAAACAGAATATGTTAGTAAAAGTTTGGGGGAACAATGGTATGAAAAGGAAGTATGGCTAGTGCAGAATAAGAAAAATTTATTACAATGAACTGAAAAGGGTAAAATCCAGAAAGATAGTGTAAATGAAAAAGTCAAAAGCCATGAGCATCTAAGTAAGTAAGTTCCTAAAACCCCTAGCAGTCAAATAAAAAATAAACCTTTCCTAAATGTAGCTAAAGAAAAGATGAAGAAGGGGAAAATGTAAATAAGTAAGATCACTTCAAATTTTAAAAGGGTAGATTTAGGACCTCCTACCGGGTAGAATCAGGAAACTTAGGTTTCATTAGGATTGGGTAGATGAGGTTCTGTTTCTGTATGCGTCTAAGTGTTCTTACTTTTAGCCTTCTGCTAAAGCTCATTCCCTTTTGAGAGAACCTTTTTCCTGAATCATTAACCACTGCATGAAGGGGTTATCTTTACTCCTTAACTTGTCCCTTGACCAAATGAGTTCATTGAACGCACATGACTTGATCCATGGTTCCTGCTTAATGAATGATAAATGAGCAAACGAATTTGAATGCATTGTGGAAGTTGGAATTAGTCTATGATGAATTGTGATGAATATGGCTAAGGTTTTTAAGTAGGACAATTTGAGGATTGCATTCTAGAACTAGTAACCATGACATTTATATTACCTGTGTTAGCAACATATTTTGCATCTGAGTCCCCACATTCAAACCTCTCACCAAGACTTTCGAATTACTTGCTTGAGGGAAAGCAAGAATTTAGTTTGGGGGAGTTGATGTCTCTACATTTTAGTGGTTTTGAGATGCTATTTACCATCATTTTAGGGTCACTTTAATGTCAACATGTTGCATTCGTAGGGCATTCTTAGTAAATTTGTATTTTTAGGGAATTCTGCACTAGCATTCGCATATATGTGTATTTTGGAGATTTTTCAGGATTTTAGGTAACTTGCGGAACATCATTGAAATTTTAGAGAAGGAGAAGGAAAGACCAAGCCAACTGTTGATCAAGCCAAGAAGCAAAATCTCATCGAGCCAAGAAATAATCTTGATCGACCCACCACAATGCTTTGATCGAGCCACGATTCAACTCTTGATCGAGCCACCACAATGCTCTGATCGAGCCACGACTTAACTCTTGATCGAGCTACCACAATGCTCTGATAGAGCCACGACTCAACTTTTGATCGAGCTACTATAATGCTCTGATCAAGCCATGACTTAACTTTTGATCGAGCTACCACAATGCTTTGACCGATCCACCATTGTTTCCATCAAGCCACATGACCCGCCTCGACTAAACTCCAAATTTGCTCGATCACGACCCCTCGATCACTCGGCATTATCCAGCCGCATCTTCACGACCCCGACCAACTTCACCCGTGCCTCGATCATCATCTTCATCCGCCTCGATCACCAACTCCTTGCCGGCTCGATCACCATGATCGAGCCAAGCGTCTCCGACCCGACCCACTCGATTTCATGACAAACCAGACCCAAGACCAAGATCGATCATTACGTTTTGTCTTTTAGCGTTTTTAGGGCTTTTTCTGAACCACTATATAAACCGCTAAACGCCTCAGTTTAGGTTAAGCTTTATTTTTGTTGCCATTTTGGGTTTGGTCTTAGGTTTAATATTCTATATGTTTTGCCTTGATGTTCTGAGTGATAAAATATAAAAGTCTTGTTTATCTTCTAATTTCTTCATCTTCTTGTTTAGTTTAAGGTTGTGATCTATATGGTGCATATTGATCTTCTGTTTTGCATCTTAATCTCGTTTTTGTCTTGATCCTTATTTATGGGTTTGTTACTGTTTCATTGCTGCTCTGTTTTTCTAGGTTTTTTTTCTTGCTGTTCTTCATCTTCATCTCTTGCATCTCTGATTTTTCATCTTGATCATCATCCTCTGTTTTTCTGACTTTCTCATAGTTTGAGTTTTGATCATGATGTTTGGTTTTAAAGTTATGATTTCTGGTTTCATACCCACCATGTGTAGAGAGTAGTATCCCTAAGTTCTTGAGGATGTGGTAGACTAGTGTTGATTTCTTGTTCCTCATAGGCTCCTAAGTTTGATTGCATATATATCCCTTATGTTTCATTGCTCTTCATGCTGATTTCTTTCTGATCAATTGAAATCTGATCTTAGGCATTTCAGCACTCAGAAGGTGTTCAATGAAATGCCTGAACATGGTGATTTAAGAGATTTTCATATCCTAGCCTAAGAGATTAGATGTTTAGGGTGCTTATTGGCTTTAGTAGATTGGTTCTTCATGCCTGCTAGGCAGTGTACCGTTAACGATAGTTAGTCTGGTGATTGCTTAGGATGATTCCATTTATCAAGAGTTTGGACTTGGTTGCATATGAATATACTGTCTAAGGGTAGCTCATTGTCTGAGGTATGTTAGGATTTAGGGAGTTCAGGAAAGATCACTGTTCATTACCCCAAGAGAAATGATGGGTTTAGCTTATCCTGTAAGCCGCAAAGAAATGGAAGAACGCCAGAAAATGAAGATTTCACAAAAGGATAAACTGGAAAAGGAAGATTTTTCCGGAAGAACGGAAGACGTAAAAGGAAGATGGACCAACCATGAAGCCTATATAAGAGGGACGAAGAGGAAGAGCACATACATGTTCAATTCTCCACACCGAAACACTTAGGGATTTAGACAATTTTTTCAGTTCCTAGCGAGCTACGACTCAATTAGGTTATTAGTCTCTGTTGTTAGACCTAGGATATTCGCTAACAGTTCTTGTGGCCTTGACAATCATCTAAATGTCACACGCTCATACGATTCAGAATAAGAAACCTCTTTTTCCCTCTTATATATTTTTAAATTCATACTTTTATTGTTTGTTTGCATATTCTAATCTTGGTAACGTTTGATTCACAGAAATACGAGATGGCTGGAAAATTAGGGTTCTCTCTGATTTTCTTAAGCTAACAGAAATCAGACGGTGTGAATTTTGGTTCCCACAGTTTAGCGCTAGAAGGAGGGGGACAATAATTTCTTTCACGTCAAACCACATATCGTTCACGAAAACTTATGTCTTATTTAAACAACTATGTCATCTCTTTAAAGGATAAAGCAACGACCGCTCAGGCCAACCCTCTTGACGACCTCCTCATTATCGAATTAACAATTAACGATATCAGTGTCACATGAGTGTTAATCGACATCGGATGCTCGGCAAATATTATTTCAAAAACACTTTTGAGAGAATGAAAATCGTGCTTTCTGAGATGATAGAGACGCCACTATGACACTCGGCTCAATTAACCTCACGGTTAAAGCTAGGAGCATAGCGAGAGACGAAGATTTTTTGATCATAGACCGCCCCGCTTCTTATAACATGATCATGGGCGTCCCATGGCTAAACTCTATGCAAGCTGTAGCCTCCACATACCACTATTTGTTTCAAATTGCCAACTCCTTTCGAAATTGTTACGATCCAAGGAAATAAAAGGATATCGCAAGTATGTCTCGCCACTGAAATAAAATGGAAAAGCGCGATGGTAGAAACCCTCATCGAAAATAAAAGGAAAAAGGCTCTGTCGAAAACGCCCCAGAACAAGATCAAACGAAGATCTTCTGACAATTATGGAAAGCCGAAACTTTGGATGGGAAACGTGAACCAACCTCCGAACCCTTCATCTCTACATGCTTAAATGAATAATTCCCCGAGCATTGCGTTGAGATCGGCACTAATCTATGCGATCCCATAAAAATGCAACTAATAACTTGCCTAAAAAGAACCTCCATACGTTCGCTTGGACGGAAGAAGACATGCCAGGAATCATTATCAACATGACCTGCCACGAACTCAACATCGATCTAACCTTTAAACGCGTTAAGAAGAAAAGGCAGAGATTGGGTCTAGAATGCGCCACTGCGGTTAACGATGAAGTAAAAAAAACTCCTCAAAGTTGGATCTATAACGAAAATCAGATACCCCAATTGGCTCACTAATCCTGTCGTGGTTAAGAAGAAAAACGGAAAATGGTGGGTATGCATTGACTTAACCAACCTCAATAAGGCGTGTCCGAAAGAAAGTTTTCCGTTACCACATATCAACCGTCTAATATAAGCCACGTCTTGGAACAAACTCTTACCATTCATGGACGCCTCGAGGTACAATCAGATCGAGATGAATCCTGATGATCGCGAAAATATCGCATTCATCACCGACCGCAGAACTTAATGCAACAAAGTAATGCCCTTCGGCCTAAAAATGTTGGTTCAACTTATAAACTACTTGTTAACCGTATGTTTTTCGAAAAGCTCCGAAAAACTATGTAGGTATATATCGATGACATGCTCGTAAAATCCCTCGAAGAACAAAACCATGTCGCCGATCTACAAAGCGAGAAATTAAATTGTCATAATATGAAACTTAACCCAGCAAAATGCAGATTTGTCGTGGCATCAATGGAGTTCCTCGGATATCTCCTCACATATCGAAGGATTGAAGCTAACACAAAAAATCAGCGCGTTGATCGAAATGGCTTCTCCGAAAAACAAGCAAGAAGTACAGAGGCTGACGGGAAGAATCCCCACGCTCAATCGTTTCATCTCACGATTAACGGAAAAAAGCCTCCCATTTTATTATATTATAAAAGGGATTAAAAAGTTGGAATGGTCAGATAAATGCGAGAAAGCTTTTCGACAGTTAAAACATTACATGACCACAAATACGGTTCTCGTGAAACCCATTGTTGGAGAACCCCTGTTTCTATACATCACGTTGTCAACAACATCTGTAAGCGGTGTTCTCATTAGAGAAGAGCGCAGCAAGAAAAAACTAATTTTTACGTAAGTAAATCTTTGTTGGACGTCACGATGTCCGCTTATGGAAAAACTGGCACTCGCCATCGTAATGTCAGCACATAAGCTAATTCCGTATTTCCATTCATATACGATTATAGTCCTCTTCTCATTCCCCTTATGAATGATCTTCCACAGCCTCAATCAGTCGGGTGGATTAGAAGAATGGGAAATCGAGTTGAACGAATATGATATCAAATATAGGACAAAGACTTATGCAAAGTCGCAATTCCTTTATGACTTTCTAGTAGAACTCCCTACAAAAAGTATGACGAACTAGGAACAAAACTCGGTCTGGACCATCCATGTTGATGGGCCCTCATCCAAATAGGTTCAATAGTCGGAATTCCATCCATGTTGCCAACTAGAGAAATATTAGAACAATTATCTCATAGACTCAAAATATGAAATGTCTACTTTGACTCACAACTCTTTGCGAGCCAATTTAGCAGAGAATACGAGGCCATAGACGAAAGGTTTGAATCTTATTTGAAACTCGTCTAGGACCATTCCGAGGGCTTTAACCAATTCGCCCTCACACGAATACCTCACTCCAATCGTCACGAATCATACCCAATCATCGTCACAGCTACTACTGGCCAAAGATGGCCAAGGATTGTGAAATATTCGCCAGCAAGTGAGAAAATGCCAAAGGCATGCACCAACGATCCACCAACCCGCATAACTCCCCTCGTCTATTTCGACGCCGTATCCATTCATGTGATGGTCGATGGCTATCGTCGGACCCATGCATAAATCAAAAAAAAAAATACTCGTGCTAGTTTTAACAGATTTCTTTTCCAAATGGACCGAAGCTGATTCATACGCAAGCATCAAAGACGCCCAAGTCAAAAGTTTCGTATGGAGAAATATGATATGTAGACACAGAGACCCATACTAAATCATAACGGACAACATGTCTCAGTTTATTTCAACTTGATTCGAGGTGTTTTGCGAAAAGTTGTGGATACGATTAAGTAAATCCTCTCCCAGATATCCGCAAGGCAACGACCAAGCGGAAAATAACAACAAGACCATCCTAGATGGAATGAAGAAACGCCTAGAGGCAAAGAAAGGTCGATGGGTCGAAGAACTCGAGGGAATCCTCTGATCACACATAACAACATAAGAAGAGCAACGGGAGAAACTCCTTTCGCTCTTGTATACGGATTATAATGAATAATGCCTGCAGAAGTCGAATTCCATGGGATACCCAGAAAGTTGCTCCCAGAATACGAAAAAATGAATAATCTAATGCTACTAGACAATCTCGACCTCATCAACGAGCGTTGAGATCATGATCTCATACGAATCCAAAATTTCCAATAAGCAGCCGCAAATTACTATAACTCAAACGTATGATGTCGCACGTTTAAGGAAGGCGACCTAGTTTTACGAAAAGTCTTCCAAAATACCGCATAACAAAACACGAGAAAACTAGGAACGAACTGGGAAGAGCCATACAAAATCTCAAAGGTAGTCAGACCAGGCGCATACGAAATCGCTACAACGTAAAACGTCAAAATCCAAAAACACAGAACACAATGCACCTCAAAATATACTATCACTAAACAACGAAACTGTAGCAAATTGAACTACAAGACAGTTAGATCCCCGAAAAGGGTACGTAGTCAACTTTTCGCAAGAAGGTGCAACTGTCCCCCTCTCTAAAAAGGGGAGGGAGGAGTGGGTACGTATACGTATACTCTCATATTTCAAAATATCTGCACTCATCTATATTTGAAAATATAACGCATTCTGACTTAAAATTTTTGTTGTATCTTCTAACGATTCACAAACATATTCATTTTCACATTAGTAACAACAAAAATCATCGTATAGGCTGGAAACAGAAATCATACGAACACTTCTCCTAACAAATCCAAACTCATCCTTGTTCGCAAGGACAAGCATGCCCTTAGACGAACCGCAAGAACATCTCTTGAACATATTTTAAACACAAAACCTTCAAACTGAAAATTAACTTCTGGGAAGACCGAGACGTTGCAAACTTCTAAGAGAAAACTTCCAAAATTGCACGAACGCAATCTACACAGAATTCAAAACAAAAAATGAGCAAACACTCGCTCCTATATTAAACCCGTCGATTGACCCCAACGGACGAATAATCACCTAACATTTCGTAAGATCGGTTCTCATACATCCGACACAAGGATAAAGCACTATAAAACCAAAATTTTGGTCAGCACTTTCGAACGAATTAAAAAATTTCTTCAGAGAGATGCTCAGTTCTTGACCGATACGAGTCTATCGCATATTCCAATATTGAAACAGAATCAGGTTGAAATCATTATCGGGATATGTAAGTCGGGATAGTCACTGCATTCCCTAAAACCGAGAGTAAACCTAGGTCTTACCCTAAGCCCAACACACTGGTCTCTAACATCTCTAGACATAGTATCAAAACTGATACGAGATCCCTAAATTCATGAAACCCAAAAACTAGACTTTTCGGAAAACTCGCACTCAAAACGAATAGGCGGATATAGCAACCATCAGAGAACGAGATACGAACTGACTACTCATATCAATAAATCCAACTCAATAACACTAACACAATGTAAAAAAAATCCATTAACGCATAGCCCAAAAGAGGCAGAAAACCGAAAGCTACATACGGTTGGGTCATGATTGAAAAACGGCTATACTAGGCAGTATCAAAACAAAATTGAAAAATTTTAAAACTAAAAATTTCCTAAACTGGACATCAACATCATTCTTTATTCATGATGAGAACCTCGTCCTCAATAGCGACACCATCCGAATCCATCGTCACGCCATCTACCCTAGCATCACCTGCCTTGCGAGGGTCGATTTCCTCATAATCGTGATTCACTAGGTTATGTGGAGATTGCGGAAGGGGATAATCAGCACTCCCCAGCTCGGTTCCAACCTCCAGGATTTTACGACCTGCCGAACACTCTGTGGTTTGCATCTGACGTTTTAGATGGTGCAACTCTCTGCTAACTTGAGCCTTCAATTAAGACACTTTAGAGAAACAAGTGCCCTTGATCATCCCCAACTTTGCCTGCAAAGACTTCTTCTTGGACTTGGTGAGCTTTGTTGTAAGAAGCTCTACCTCCAACCCGCAATTACTGAGCATCTTGTCAATCAGGGAACATGCTTAAAATATCGAACATGGATTGGGGTCGTTGAAGAGCCCGTTGGCTGAATCGCTCCATGATCGGGATGGACCGGGGGAGAAGGTGTTGATTCAGGTGCCAAGGCCAATATTACGGCTGGCACCGGAGATCTGGTTGAAACAGCAGAGGTATGACATTCTGTTTCAACCTTGCGGTAAGGAAAGCATAAAGAGCTTCCCGGAAGAGCACCATCCATGGTGGCACTGTTGTCTTTCTGTCCATCACAAGGAGAAGCCATCTTAGAAAATTTCTCAAGGTAGAGGTTTGAAGGAAGTGGGAATGAATGAGAATGAAGAATGGGAATCCCTTACTTAAAGGAAAAATTTTTGCAATAAGATAATCGTTAACTACAATGACTAGATTGCGATAACTCCTCCACCATAAATTCCGATCAAAACATATATCATCCGCTTGCAACATTCAAACTCGAATCCCGTAAACTGGGGGACTAACTATTGGGGTCAAAAAATAGTATACTCGGAATCAATGTCCGAGAAGTATAAAGAGATCTAAGCGATCCTGATCAACAGAACAAACTAACCCAAGTCTTGATCATTCCAAAAGACCATAGGGACTGCGCTTTGGAAGAATCAGATAACAATCGTTGAACAACTAAGCAGTTGTCTATGCACTCTTTTGTCCTTAGTCGTGAAGGTTTTGTCCCACCGGGTTTTCCTATCACTAAGGTTTTAACGAGACAAGATAATCCGCTTAAATCCAATATCAGGATCGAGAAAAGCATACTCAAAATCAATGTACGAGAAATACGAAAGATCTCGACAGATACGTTTACGAACAGACGAAAATATATACATTGAACAACGCATGTTCAGCTCGCAAAATGGTGAGCTAAACAATGCATGTTCAGCTTGAAAAACTTGTAAGCTGACTTCATCACGAAACTTCCATCTCTCGTTTCGTATCATTCCGATTTTCCGTTGGAATTCTACAATAAAATCATAAAACTCTCATAAGTCCCGAATTAATTGTATTAACGGTTCGGTTATCCTGAACACTGAGGTCACCTTAACTATACAATTATTTCATACGACTTATGAAAGAATCGTGAAATCTTCTCGTATAAAATTAACCGTATAACAGGATAATGGTTAGCCAAAACACGGAGGGTTATCTTAACTATACGATTAAAATCGTCATTCTTTTGAACAGTCATAAGGACGCATTCATATTTATTAATTGTATAAAATGATAACGGCTAAGTTAAACGCGACGATATCTCGCTTATACGATCGATATAATCTTTCTGTAAAGTTATAATCGTATCATCGTGCAGAAGCCTGGTTCTTCGATAGGAACCGTAAAAACAACCTAAACCTTAAAACGGCCCAACGAGGCCTAAACGCGATAACAACCCACTTACAATTCTAGATGAGAATCTAGCCTAAACGCAATGACGATCGTAGCTTTTCCTGCAAGCCGTGAAGGAATGGAAGACATCAAGAAAAGGAAGATTCCCGTAGAAGAATAAACAAGAAAGGGAAGATTTCCGCAGAAGAAAGAAAGACGGAAAAGGAAGACATATTGACCCTAAAACGTATATAATAGAGACAAAGAGGGAGAGAATAGACATGTTCAATTCTCCACACCGAAATACTTAGGGCTTTAGACTATTTTTTCGTTCTTAGCTAGCTACGACTCAATTAGGTTATCAATCTCTGTTGTTAGATCGAGATACTCGCTGATAGTTCTTGTGGCCCTGACTATCATTTGATTATAACACGCTCATACGATTCAGAATAAGAAACCTCTTTTTCGCTGTTACGTATACCTAAATTCATACTTTTATTGTTTGTTTTGTGTATTCTGATCTTGTTAACGTTTGACTCACAGAAATTCAGGATCTCTGGAAAATTAGAGTTCTCTATGATTTTTTTTAACTAACATAAAATTAGAGGGTGCAAATTTTGGTTCCCACATTGGAGATAGCCAAGTCCAGCATGCCATAAAACATTACTAGGAGGTTCAACAACATAATTAAAAACAGTAGATAAAAGAGATAGAGTTGGAGTAGCACATAGAGCTCATCTTTGGTTCCCTCTTTACCAAGAAATGCTTGAGTCGAAACAAAACTTCATTATGACCAAACTTCATTAGGACGAAATGTAACATTGCAATATAATAGAAATAAGGTTAGAAGAAAAAGAGGGCATGTAAAAGGCTCTAGACTTCTTATTGAACATTTTCATATTCCCTACTCCCCTTATAGGGATTTTATTTCCATTAGCTATTATCACATTACCTAAGGAAGACTCTATGTCATCTATCAAGTTTAAAAATTGCAATCATATGATGAGATGCACTCAAGCTAATACTAGGCATTCATTTGTTTATTGAGCATTAAGAGATGTACCAACAACATGACCCACAACTTTACTAGATTTAGTAGCCTCTTTCAAGACTTTGATGAGCGCATCAAGTCAATCTTTCTCACATATTCTTCATTGATAGTTGCGGATGGAGCCTGGTATGAAACCAGAGACTTTGATTTGTTTGTTTCTTCATTCGTTTTACTCGAGATTTATTTGTTTTACTCGAGATTCATTCATCACTTTTTTTTCTTGAGCAAGATTAGATCTTGGTCCATTGAATCGTGGCTTGAAGTTTTGTCCATTCATTGCTGGCTGTAGATGTGGATGAATGAACCAACACTTGTCTTTTGTGTGTCTACTCTTCTTGCAATGTTAAAACATAAGAGCCGGTTTCTTATCTTCTGCCTTATGAATTCCTTGATTTGCGGTTGCCACCACACTCTTTTTGGCTATTACCAAGTCCTTCTTGCCATCAAAGAGGCCATGAGTCCTTTGTTTCCTCTGGATTTAAGAGAAAACATCTTCAAGAGATCCGAGTTTGGTCGACCTTAAAATATGTTTGACCAAGTCTTTGTATCCACCATTAAGGTTGAGTAGAAGACCAAAGATATTGTCTTGTTACCTATTTTCACTCAAAACAATAGGATCAAGAATGTACTGTTGGAGCATTTCAAGTTCAGCCCACACTGCCCTAAACTTGCCAAAATAAGTGTTAAAGTCCATGTCATCTTGTTTGAGGTCACTACTGGCCTTCTTCACTTGATACAATCGACTAAGGTTAGAAACATTCCTGAAAACCTTTTGTAAGATTTCCCATAGTTCCATAGGAGTCTCACAATAGAAGTACGCCTCTGGTAAATATGGATCCAGAGAAGTTTGCATGACTCCAAGGACCATTTGGTCTTCTTAAATCATGTGTCCTCCTTAGTGGTTAATCTCTTATTCTCTTTAGAGATTAGTAACTAAGAGAATAAGAGATTTCACTAGAAGTATGAGCGGTAAAGGACCTTCTCGCCCTGATACCATGCAAGATTGAGAGAATATCAAGATTAATCTATGGTGGATTAAGCTCAAGAACATGAGAGAGAGTGAGAATGCGAGATAAGAGAGAAACAGTGTAAAGAGGAAAACTTTATTTACTTATTCATTTGTTGTGTTGCTTACATCATTAGAACCTCGAACAGCCCGAGAATAGTAATGAAATCAGTTTCAAAACCGCGTGTACGGATGAGTCGGGACCACTTTTAATGATTTACATGCGCTCAACGGTCCAAAGGTGGGACGCTCGTCCAAAAGTGCTCCAACAACTATATTATCACTTCCAGAACCTTCCTTACTTCAAATGGCTCGACTATGTTGAATTTTGTGTATAGACCACCACTATTGGTCGAGCGTCCCGGTTGATTAAGTTGCTCGATGGCCATCGTGAAACATGTGCATGGTTGGCTTAGTTTATGTGAATTGTCCACTAGATCACCATGCGCGTGTTCTCGATAGGTTGTCGTGCACGTTCATGCCTTATCTCCCAAGTTAGCTTGGTTGATGCACGTCTTCCCTTTAGCTCCATGTTTTGCGTGCATGGCCGAATGCCTTTCCACATGGTCGCCGAGACTCACCCAACTTGGCCTAACTTTGGCCAAGTCAACTATCCTTCACCATTTTTGACCCGTTTCACTTCTTTTAACTTCTTTTGGACTTCCGATGGTTTTCTCTTACTATTCTGAAGTTTTGGTCGAGGATGCCAAAATTCAATAAGACTGACTTGAAACCTCCATAAAAGTGAAGCTAACTAAATTTTCTATCTTGTAGTAAGCTTTCAGGATAAATTTAGCTAATTTGGTCCTCACATGATATTTCAACCACTAGAAAAACTTCAACTTGCTTCTTATTTGATATACAACACTAGATTGCTTGTAACTGATGTTTCCATGATTAGAGTGCTATCTAAACAACTTTTTCATAGGATAAATATGTCGATTTCCTAGAAATTTATGAAGTCTTTGGAATCATATTTGCATTGTAAGACCTTCACATGGGTCACACGTTAAGGCACATGAAATCCGGCAAGCAAAAATTTGACTGAATATCAGCCACCAATTTTGGCACTTTGGCATTTTATAAAGGCCTTAGCGTTTGATATCAATAAACCACCAAGGATAATGGTTTATCATATGCTTGTTTCTTATATACTATTGTGAGAATTTTCGAGGATTTAATAGTGTAGGTTATGGACCCAGACTCATTAAGCTTAGTAGTTGCTCACATCTCACTCTCTTCTGCAGGAAACCGTAAAGGGATTTAGTAGGAGTTAAGGAGCGTTAGGTTGTCGTTGTAGATTTGTATAGCCTTTTGTAAAATTATATTTTCTACTTGTACATATACTTATGTTTTGAGCTTTAGACTCATGGCCAAAACATATGTAATATATTCTTTGTAAACCATGCGACTAATACAATCTCTTGACTAATCAACAAGATTAAGAAACATTAAGATCTAATCTATGCTTAACCACTAAACTAACTAACACAATCTCTTGGCTAAGCCTGATTAAGAATACAACGATTGATTTAGGAATTCTATCGAACACATTTCAGGTGATAATTTTCCTATGATCTAGATTCAATTGATCATGTTAAATCTAGTGTTAAGAACATCTACTGCATGAGGAATTAAGAATTATAAGACCTAAACATCAAATTTCACCATCTAATCACCCTAATCTACCTAGTCCATTTGCTTATTGGAACTACTCACTATTCATGAGGAGAACACAAATTCCAAGATTAGAATTATGTTTACCCATGAAAGAAATCAAACAAACAATGGACTGAAAACAAGAAATCAAACAACTAAATCAAATTAAACTTGAAAGTAGAACAAAGGTTTACAGAGAGTTTTGAATAATAGATGGAATGATACAAAACTAGGTTTTTCAAGTCTTTAAAACAAAAGTAATTTTCCCCTTTTGTTGGTCGATACCGGCCATGTCAACCGATACGCATGGCCGGTACAAGTTGCTTGTAAATGGTATCGGGTGTGTGAAGCTGGTACACAATGGCCGATACATCTGTATCGGGCCAGGTGTACCCGTTGGTGATGCCCGGTACAACTTCTTCAGGTTCAATATCGGTTGGCTTCAACCGATACACCCCAACCGATATGGGTGTATCGGCTGAAGCATATTGGTTAGGCTCCTTGAGGGTTGTATCGGCCTAGTTCCACCGGTACGGGTGCCGATACAAGTGTATGTTTTGTCTCCTTAAGCTCTTTTTGACTTCTTTCTTCTTGGTTTTGCTCCGGTTCAACCCCATCATTTTTAGGCACCTGAAACATGCAATATAATGCAAAATGCAACCTAAACTATTCTAAATGCAATTGAACCTAGCTAAAATGGGAACTAAATCAAAGCCTAAAGTGGTTAAAAATGCAATACATCAACTAGCCGAACCCGGTGAATATTGAGTTGTATTCGAGCAATGCTAATGCATCACTACCCAGGGCTGAACATGTGTTAGTTGGTGATAATTTTGAAATGGAAGAAATTGGGTTACAAGATATTGGGGATTCGGGCCGTCAAGTGAGTATGGCTGATACGTTAGATGTTGAATTTGAAGCGGACAGCTCTAAACGTGTTTGACATCCTCATCAAAGACAGAGGAAAGTTCCACCAAGAGTGAGATCTGTGGGTTGCCTTTGGAGATCATCATTTAGAATTTTTAGACCCACAAAAACCACAACCTAGAGAAGCACCTAACTTCACGTCTTTGTTAAATTGATGCAAACATTGGGTACAACTCGCTATGCTAGAAGTACTGATTCAATAATGGTGGATAACTGGCTGTGAATTTTAGAAAGGAATTTTAATGCGACTCGATCTCCCGAGGACTTCAAGAAAGATGTTTCTGTTTATTATATAGAGAAAGATGCTGATCATTGGTGGCGTAACGTTAAGGAAAGTTCTTAGAAGGGCTTATTACTTGGGTTGAATTTCGAAGAGAATTTGAGAAGAAGTATATTCCTTTGGAAGCTCAGAATAGGTTGGAAGCACAGATCCTGAGTTAGAACAAGGAACACAAACGTTGAGGGATTACGAAGTTGAGTTTACTAGGCTCCAGAGATATGTTCATTACGCTCCAAATCAGGAACCAACAGTGATCTGTAGGTTGATAAGTGGATTACATCGAGATATTTGGAGCATTTTATAAGTTCTTGAGTTCTTTGACTTATATAAATTAGTGGATAGAGCTGTGAACGTGGAATAGGGATTAGCGGCATAACGTGCTGCAACGTCTAGACCGGCGCTGGAAAATTTTAACAACTACGGACCCGCACGTGAGTATCAACCTTCGAACCGTGGAAAGTTTGGTGGACATGGACTGACTAGTGGGAGATTTATATTTAATGGGCGCGGACGTGGAAGAATTTCTCAATTACCATTATTTTTGTTCCATCCATGGAAAACTTGCCTTTGTGTTATCGGTGCAATAGGAGAGGGCATTACACAAGAGCTTGTCCAAACTTTAGAAACACTGGCACTACAGTTCCAAGACTGGTTACATAATTTTCTTATGGGGAACCAGGACACTGCGCAACTTCTTGTCCTCATATTCACCAAGCCAAAACAATTTTACCGCCCTTACAAACAACACCAAAGAGACAAGTGATAGCATGCATAGTTTACTCCTTAGATACGGATAAACCTGGACCTTTATCAGGCTGCTAAAGAACCTATTACAAGTACGTTTAGTTTTTAATTCATTGTCTTTTAAATTGATTGCGCTATTAAGTTTACTTGCTGATTGAATTGTGTATGCAAATTCTTTGTGTTTACGAATATTGTGTTGGTGGATTTTCCACTCATGTTCTATTTGACATGGGTGCGATGCATAGTTTTGTGTCGCCCGTGGTCATGAGGATTTTTTCAGGGACCTTTACTAGTATAAAGGTCAGTGTGCCCATTAGAACATCCAGTAACCAAATCCTTCAAGCCGATACATACATGGCCGGAGTACCTTTCAAAATTGAGAAGAAGGTGTTTCCGACAAACCTTTTAGTTACTTCTTTGAATCATCATGAAGTAATTTTGGGCATGGAATGGGTATCGATGTACCAAGAAAAACTTGATTTTGGGAAGGGGTATATTACTTTTAAAGATGCCAACGGTCCATTAACTTCCTATAGATGGATATGTCTAAGTACTGGAATATCACTCTTATCGGCTCTAAGGATGGAAAAAGAGTTAAATGATGATGAAGTTTATCTTGTAACTTTGACCATATTCAGGAATGTTTCAAAAAAAAGAAGAGAGTTTGGAGATGATTCCAGTAGCAAGAGAATTCCAAAATGTATTTAAATCATTGGAAGGATTATTGCCATCTCGGAATGATCCTTTCACCATAACTCTCGAACCTGGTGCAACTTCAATAGGAATGACACCATATCGAATGGCTCCAACAGAACTTGCGGAGTTAAGAAAACAATTGGATGACCTTATGGAAAAGGGTTTCATTCGACCAAGTTCATTGTCGTGGGGTGCTCCAGTTTTGTTCGTGAGAAAGAAAGACGCAAGCATGCAGTTATATAGTGATTATCGAGGGAACAACAACGTAACTATTAAGAATAAGTACCCATTACCAAGAATCGATGAATTACTCGATCAACTACAAGTTGCAAGTTGGATCTCAATTATTGATTCAGCGTCTGGATATCATCAAATCCCAATCTTCGAAACTAGTATTCGAAAAACCACTTTCGGAATACATTACGGGCACTATGAGTTTGTTGTGATGCCGTTCGGATTAAGTAACACGCCAAAAGCCTTCATGAGACTCATGAACAAAGTGTTCAGATATACTTGGATGATTTTGTTATCATATTCATCGATGATATTCTCATATACTCGTATAGTACCGAGGATCATGAGAAGCATTTAAGATTGGTGTTAAAACGTTTGAGAAGTCAAAAGGTTTTTGCTAAGTTTAGCAAGTGAAAATTATGGAAAAGAGAGATTGGATTTTTGGTCCATCGAGTATCCGAAAAAGGAGTCTCCGCATATCCAGAAAAGATCAAAGTAGTCCAAGAATGGCCGCAACCAAAAATGCAACATAAGTGAGAGTCTTATTAGGTATAGCCGGTTATATAGGAAGTTTGTGAAGAACTTTTTGAGTGTGGCTAAACTTTTAACTCGATTAACCAGAAAAGGAGTAATTTTCCAATGGACTGAAGAAGCGGAAGAAGCGTTCACTCGATTGAAGAAAGGATTAATTTCAACACCTATATTAGCCTTGCCATAACTGGGAAAACCTTTCATCGTTTATACGATTGCCTAAAAGGTGAGCTTCAGATGTATGTTAATGCAAGGTGATAACATGATTGCTTATGCATTACGACATCTGAGAAAGCATGAGGAGAATTGTCCCACCCATGACTTGAAATTCGCCGATGTAGTTTTTGCTCTTAAGATTTGGAGATCTTACTTATACGGCAAAGAAGTGGAAGTCCGAACTTATCACAACAGTCTTACGTATCTTTTTACTTAACATGATCTGAAATTAAGACAAAGGAGATGGATGAAGTTTGTTGCGGACTATGATCTTAAGATCCTTTATCATCCCGAGAAAGCTAATGTTGTGGCGGACGCGTTAAGTCGTTGAAGAGCATATGCAAATGTCGTAACCCAGTTGGAAGTTTTAAGAAGCAAATTTAAAATGGTGAGATTAACGGAATTAGAAGGAGAATGTAGTGTGCCGTTGGGACTTCATGCTGTTAATCAAGCTGGTCTCATTCAACGAATCCGGGAACAACAGAAAGAAGATCCAAAGTTGAAGGTTATAATAGATGAGTTAAACGGTCCAAACCAAATGAATGTTAGTGAATATTACCTAGCAGAGGATGGAACATTACTTTTGAAAGAAAGAATAATCGTTCCATCGAGTCATGGCCTGCGAGAAGAAATCCTAAGGATGGCTCATCATTCCTTACTTAGTATCCATCCGGTAGTACTAAGATGTATTGATACATTTCTCGATACTACCATTGGCCTAGAATTAAGCGCTCAGTTTCTAAGTGGGTAGCACAATGTCAAACCTGTCAACAAGTTAAAGTCAAACATCAAATACCATGAGAATTACGACATAACTTATCTATCCCGGAATGGAAATGGGAAGTAGCCGCTATGGACTTTATAACGGGTTCATCGAGTGCTCCTGGAAGAGGGAATGACTTGATTTGGATAATAATCGATCGTCTAACAAAAACTGATCACCTCTTACCAGTGAAGATGCCAGATAGATTTACAACCCCAGTTGAACTATACGTAAATGAGATAGGCTGATTTCACGGAGTTCCAGGAAATATTTTGTCTGATCGTGACCCATGATTTATAGCACAATTTTGGCGAGCTTTCCAGCAAGCTTTGGGTACAGCCTTGCATATGAGTACGACCTTTCACCCTGAGATGGATGGTCAGACCAAGCGTACTATACGAACTATAGAAGATATGTTTCGATTGTGCATTCTTGAGTAGGCTGGTACATGGGAACGACACTTACCTTTAGTGGATTTTTCATACAATAACACTTACCACTCAATTATCGGCATGCCGCCTTATGAAGCACTATAAGGATGACCTTGTCAAACACCTGTATGTTGGATAGAAGTTGGAGACAAATGAGAGTTTGGACCGGATATAGTAGAGATGACCATAAAAAAAGATTAAGACTATTCGAGAGAATATGCGAAAAGCTCAAGACCGTCAAAAGAAATATACCGATAAAAACCAAAGGTAACTTGTATTTTAAGTAGGAGATTTGGTATACTTAAAATTCGCAACACAAAAAAGCAAAGATAGATTTGGAAAAGCCGAGAAGCTAGCTACATGATTCATTGGTTAGTCTCGAACACTTGGAAGAGTTGGAGAATTAGGTTATCGATTAGAACCCTCGGACATGGCGCTTCACCCTGTATTCCATGTAACAATGTTGAGGAAGCATGTTCGAGATCCAAATGAGATTGAACCTGAAAGAATAGAAGATCTTCAAAGTAACCTTACTTACCCACAAGGAACTATAAGAGTTGGAGAAAGGCGAGTGAAAAAGTTAAAGAACCAAGATATTTCACAAGTACAAGTATTTTGGGGAAAGAAACACCGAGTTATAACTACGTGGGAAGATGAGAAGAATTTTAGAGTGCAACATCCCGAACTATTAGAGGAAGCTTAAGAATTGTAAACCTTTATAATTTGGGACATATTCTATTAGGGGGGGGGGATGTAGTGACCTGCACTAGAACTTTGAAAGAATATGTGAGGCAAATGTAATGGGAACCGTTAAGAATGAAAATTTAGCTAGTTTGGACGAGCTAGTAATCCCAAGAAATCTTAAGAACCGTTTGAACTACGTTAAATTATGATCCAAGTATCTTAAGTTGGTCGAGAAAGACCACAGTTTGATCAATTCGTGAAGTTAAGTCCTGAACTGCAAGAGTCTATGACTTTTTCGACAGCATGTGTGCTTGGTTCAACTGGTTGAGCATCATGAGTGCTTGCGTAAGGTGCTTATCAAGCTGCTTAAGCTTGTGTACAGTGTGTGGGAGTGAGATGAACACAAGCATCCATGTCAGCTAGTGAAACACACAACTCTCACACCTACTTTTTTTCCTTCCTCATAAGTAACCCAAGCTGCTCCCACCAGCTTGTGTCCACTCTATAAAAACGACCCAAGAGCTTATGTTCCTACACATAAAAACGAATACCTTAGCAAAGCTTTGTGAAAATCAGTACAAGAACTTAATAAGTTCATATTCAAGAACAAGAAAAGAAGAATTTGAACCAGTCCTAGAACGTTTACATATCAGTTCTTCTCGATCAAACCGAACCACAATCTAACCATAACAAGGTGAGTTCGTTGTTCATATTAGATCTACGAAAGAGAAACCTTTCTTTGTGTCTTGATTGCTTGTCATAATTATCGTGTGGTTGTTTGATGGTTTAGATGGTCTACAACGGTTTGGAAATGATAGGAAATTGAAGTAAAATGATGCAAAAATAAAGTTAAACTATGAACTTAAACGTTTGGAATATTAATTCTAAGCATGTTGATATGCCTTGTTGAGAGATTGTGATAGTGTTGATTTATGTGATCGAACCATTGTCACTTGGTGAGATTGAGATGGTGTCGATATGAGTAACTGAACCATTGTCACTTGTTAAGCCTTTGTGGTTTCAAGTGATTGGGATGGTGTTGAACTTATAATGCTTAATTTTCCGTAGTAAGTCTTACTTATTAACGCCTTAGCGTTTGATATATGCATAAACCACCAAGTAAAATGGTTTATCATATGCTTGTTGTATATTATTGTCAGAATTCTGGGGGATTTAGTAGTGTAGGTTATGGACCCGGACTCACTGAGCTTAGTAGTTGCTCACGTCTCACTCTCTTTTGCAGAAAACTGTAAAGGTATTTAATGGGAGTAAAGGAACGTTAGGTTGCCGTTGTAGATTTGTAAAGCCTTTGTAAAATTATATGTTATGCTTGGACATATACTTATGTTTTGAGCATTAAGCTCACAGCCATAACGCATGTAATATATCCTTTGTAAATGTTTTTAATTTTATATGTGTAAAAGAATTATGTTTCATACAAACTCAGTTTGGTATGATGCTTTGTCTAGTCCAGACAGTACTAACGGCTGAACGTCATTTAGGTTGGCAAGCCTTTAATGGCGTTAAGATGAGATTTTGTACTTGGTCGATTTATTTGAAGTCAAAATTAGTTTTGAACATCTAGTAATTCGCCTAAATATAGAATCAAAGTGACGCTTCTTTTCTAGTCATGTTTGGGGGCGTTCCAGTGGCATTCCTGCATATGTTGTGAATGGATCTTCCTCGCTGTGCATCACCTTTAATGGACCTGCCTGGTTCTATCACTAGTTATTTCTCTTGCAAATCTATCTTGTAGCGATTTCATCGATTCTACGGTTTCATGCAGCTCACAGGTCGATGGTGATATGCTTCCTTATGCGTTAACCGTTTAAGTTTGACCAAGTAGTGGTTCTCCAAAACCGGATCTTGGTAGTCGTGGAAAGAGTTTTGGTGGCAGGCTGTTCTTAGGGTGATTTTCTCTACGTCGATTGATGTTTTCCTTGCTCTCGGCGGTGCAGCTTGGTGGTTGGGTCTTCTTGTCAGACTTGGGCACACTGGTCGGAATGTGGTTGGCGGCTGAAAATCTTATCATCGGTCTAGGGCGTCCTCTAAGTAGGGCCTTAAAATGGGCCATAATAATATTCTAAATAGGCCCAATTCAATTTTGGACTTGGACCATAAGTTATTTTATTGGTTCTGTAATATATTTAGTACCTTTTTGATGTTTATGTCGTCCTTATATATGTTTTAGGTTTAGGATTTCAACCATTTTGGGGAAATATTCCTACTAATTTGGTCTCGTTCAGAGTCAGTCAGATTATCAGGGATTTAGAGGATGTTAAAAGTTTAATAGTTTAGTTCATTCTAAACTATGTTTTTTCGGTTTGGGAGCTCTTTTCCGTTTGGGAGAAGGTCTCTTTGTAGGAGTCTTTTAGTACTTCTAGTGTGAGGTTATCTACCCTTTGTTGGTTCATTCTTCTTTACAGTGGGATTTATTGTACCTTGTAATGGGTAGTAAGTAATACAATATTTGGCGACAAAAAAGTACAATCAAGAGGAACTGTAACGATGGTCGGGCTAATCGCAAAGGAAATGGGATGATAAAGAAGGGACTAATAAATAGGGGTGGACATTTTAAAACGAACTGAATTTAGTTTGGTTAATTCGTTTTGTTTTATTCGGTTATTTCCTTCCAATTTTGGAAACTTTTTTATTTTAGTTCAGCATCTTGTTCGGTTCAGTTCGACAATAATTTGATTTTATACTAAATCAACCAAACCGAATCAAACTTGCTAAAATTCAACGAAAATCAAAACTTAACTGAATAAACTGAAAATTAACCAAAATTTAACCGAAAATAAGTTTTTCGAACCGAAAAACCAAACTTCAAAAACGAAAAAAGACCAAACTGAACAAACCGAGTGTCGAACTGAACCAAAATTTTGTGCACGCCTCTTCCTCGCCGTTGCATCACCGTTTATGGAACTGCCTGGTTCTATAACTAGTTATTTCTCTTGCAAGTCCATCTTGTAGCGATTTCATCGCTTCAACAGTTGCATGCGGCTCATGGGTCGATGAGGATATGCTCACTTATGCGTTTACCGTTTCAGTTCGACTAGGTAATGGTTCTCTGGGACCAGATCTTGGTGTCCGTGGAAAGAGTTTTGGTGGCTGGCTCTTCTTAGGGTGATTTTCTCTCTGTAGATTGATGTTTTCCTTACTCTCGGTGGTGCAGCTTGGTGGTTGGTTCTTCTTGTCAGACCCGGGGACACTGCTCGAAATGTGGCTAGTGGCAGAAAATCTTATCATCGGTTTAGGACGTCCTCTAAAATTGGCCTTCAAATGGGGCATAATAATATTTTAATAGGTCCAATTCGATTTTGGATTGGCCCATAAGTTATTTTAATAGATTTAGTACCTTTTTATGTTTACGTCATTTTTATATATGTTTAAGGTTTAGGATTTCAACCATTATGGCGAAATATTCCTATTTATTTTGCCTCTTTCGGATTCAATCAGATTATCAGGGATTTAGAGGATGTCAAAAAGTTTAATAGTTTAGTGTATTCTAAACTATGTTCTTCCATTTTGGGAGTTCTTTTCTGTTTAAGAGTCGATCTTCGTGTAGAAGTCTTTTAATACCTCTAGTGTGAGGTTATCTACCATTTGTTGGTTCATTCTTCCTCACAATAGGATTTATTGTACTTTGTAATAGGTTGTAAGTAATACAATATTTGGCGACAAAAATGTACGATCAACAGGAATTGTAACAATGGTCGTGCTAATCGCAAAGGAAATGAGATGTAGCTATATTCCGGAAAGAAGGGACTAATAAATAGGAGTGGACATTTAAAACAAACTGATTTTAGTTTGGTTAATTTATTTTGATTTATTCGGTTATTTCCTTCCAATTTGGAAAGTTTTTTTTATTTTAGTTTGGTTTTTGGTTCGGTTCAGTTCGGCAACAATTTTATTTTATACTAAATTATCCGAACCGAACCAAACTTGCTAAAATTCACCGAACAATTCGAACTTAACTGAATAAACTGAAGATTAACTAAAATTTAACCGAAATTAAGATTTTCGAACCTTAAAACCGAACATCAAAAACGAAAAAGACCGAACTAAACAAACCGTGTGTCGAACTGAACCAAAATTTTGTTCGATTTAATTTGATAAAAAAAAAACCGAAAAAACTTTAAACTGTATGCCCACACCTACTAATAAAGCTATGAAAATCGAGTACTTAACATATGCAACAACGAAGATCCTCAACAAATTTACACGTCATGATAAAGAGTTAAACCTTCCAAATTATGTAATTGTAGACTTTTCATAAAAAGATAATTATGTTTTACATTTGAATTCTTATTTTAATTTGACCAACGAATTTTAGTTTTTATTAGTATAATATAATATAATTCCATTATAACAATTATATTTATAATATCATAATTATATATTAATTATAAATATATTAGAATGAAATTGTAATGGTAGTTTGAATTTTATCCGAAAATGGTCAACAACTCGTAGAAAGCTATTCATCTTAGAATGTTTAAAAAGTTGTTAAAAAAGACTATAGCAAAGTGGTAAAAAAATCTTTGGGAAGTAATATGTTAACATAAAGTGGTTGTAAATGGTTAGATTTTTTTGGGAAGTTAACTTAAATAGCATACATTTTAGTACAAAGGATAAGAACGATACAATTTTTTTATTACTACGTTTTTTTAAATACCCAGCGTGCTCTTATATTACGTTGTGACAAAAAAACGTATTTACAGGAATACATTCACCACGTAGGAATTCGCTGACAGGAATGCATCCACCACGTAGGAATTCGCTGACGTGTATTAATGAATGCATCTGTGAAGTGCAACTTACCTGGATACAATTGAGTTATGGTTACGTTGTAGCTGATTTATACAATGCGGCTCAATTATGAGAAACTGGATGACTTACGGACATAAGTCAACCGCTCGTGACGACTTACTTACATAAAACTAGCTGATTTATGTGATAACTGTAACACCCCGGTTCCGGTCAAACCCTCTTTTGACCAAAACCGATGTAGTT
>OVBE01002011.1:17419-32868 GCA_900406425.1 Iberis pinnata | reverse complement strand
AAGACCCTGGATTAATGCGATGAGAGTCGTACCATTCACATACCACCAATGAGTTAAATTCTAAACATAGTAAGGAATCAAAACTATCAAGGGAAGCCAGAGGTCGAACCAAGCCTGCTATTTGGCTGAGCTCGGCACTGGAAAAGGACTTATAGCAATTACATATTGGGGAACCAGCCACCCCAGAAATTCGCAGCTATGAAGAACCTAGGCTGGATGAGGTAACAGAATATTGTATTGACCCAAGTTTCCTGGAACGCTACGCAAGGATAGGTTCTAAACTATAAAAAGTTATAAAGGAGGACCTAATCGATTTCCTCAAAGAAAATAAACATACCTTCGCGTGGAGCACCGCAAACATTCTCGACATAAGCTTGGATATCATATTTAACGAACTAAACGCATACCCAATCCACAAACCGGTTGAATAGAAGATACGAAAATTGGGCATTGTGTGTACTCAGGCAGTCCTAGACAAGGTAGAAAAACTATTAAGCGTAAGATCCACCACCAAAGTCAAATACCCTAACTGGCTAGCAAATCCTGTTGTGGTCAAGAAAAATAATGGGAAATGGAGAGTTTACATCGATTTCACAGACTTAAATAAACTGTATCCCAAAGATAGCTTCTCGTTACCAACCATAGATCAACTAGTAAAAGCCACAACATGATACAAACTTTTCTCATTCATGGACGCCTTCTCGGGTTATAATCAAATACTGATGCACCCCGACAATACATAAAAAATAGCCTTCCTTATCGACAGAGGCATATACTACTACAAGGTAATGCCTTTCACCTTAAGAATGTTGGGGCAACCTACCAATGTATGGTGAATAAAATGATCTCATAGCAGCTCGGAAAGACGATAGAAGTGTACATCAACAACATTCTTGTAGCAGACCTTTGCATATGTTTCCAAATTTTAAACACCTACGAGATGAAGCTCAACCCGGCTAAGTGCACATTTGCGGTTAGCTCAGGAGAATTTCGTGGCTATCTAGTGACCAAAGAAGCATCAAAGCCAACCCAAGAAGATCAATGCTCTGTTAAGGATGCCATCACCCAAAAACACAAGAGAAGTCTATAGGCTAACAAGTCGCATAGAATCCCTAGCCCACTTTATATCCAAATCAACAGATAAGTGTTCACCGTTCTAAAACATGCTGAAGTGAAATAAGAAGTTTATTTAGAATGAAGAATGCGAGCAAGCATTAACCAAGCTAAAGAATTACCCAATGACACCCCCAATAATCTTAAAGCCGCAAGAAGGGAAACCCTATACCTATACATAGCAGCGTTGATGCATGCAATAAGTTCAATCCTAGTGCGCAAAGACCTCGATAAACAAAAACCAATATTCTACTTTAGTAAGATCCTAGACGATTTAGAAACAAGGTACCCAACAATAAAAAATTTAGCCTTGGCAGTCATCCACTCAGCAAGGAAATTAATATCCTATTTCCAATCGCACTCAATCGTCGTTTTCTCAAACCAGTCATTACATACAATCTTACACAGCCCGAGCCAGTTAGGAAAATTGTCCATTCGGGCAGTCAAACTGAGTGAACATGATATAGATTTCAAACGCAAACCATGCGCAAAGTCCCAAGTGCTAGCAGACTTCCTCATCGAATTACCACTTGAGATGGAGAACAAATCTAAGTGTTTAGAAGTACGATGGTCTTTATGCGTCGATGGAGCAAACTCCAAACATGACGCAGGAATAGGCATGCGACTTATCGCCCCAACAGTCGAACTGGTCGAACAATCTTTTAGACTTAACATTGCGGACTTAAACAACAAGGCCGAGTACAAGGCAATGATAGCCGGCCTGTAGTTGGCATCAACAATTGAAGCAAGAAAAATCAACGCATAATGCAACTCCCAACTAGTGACAAACCAATTGAGCGAGGATTACGAAACAAGGAACGAACGAATGGAAGCATACATAGAAGTGGTGAGAAACCTCTTGAAAGAATTCCTCAAATTCGAGCTGATTAAAATACCCAGGGGTAAAACACAATACCATAAGACTTAGCGGCCCTAGCCTCGACCACATATCCTCTAACAACAAGAATCATCCCCGTTGAACCCATCGATAAACCCATCATCTCGATAGCAAAAGAAACATGCGTTATACAAGAATCGATATAAGAATACAATGAGAACCCTGACCCAAAAGATGTGGAGGAAGACAAGATTCCTTTAGAAGCATACGAGATTGAAACAAAAATAGATTGGCGAATAGAGATCATTGCATACATAGAAGATGTGATCCTGCCACCCAAAAAATGGGATGCAAGAAAACTGAAAGCCGAAAATGTGAAGTGCACCCTACTAGACGGAAATCTCTATAAGTGGAGTGTCTGAGGATCACTTTTGAAATGCATATTTGGCCACAAAACCAGGAAAATAATAAGAGAAACCCATGATGGAGCGTATGGCAACCATTCAGGCGGCAGAGCCTTGACATTCAAAATCAAAAGGTATAGTTATTACTGGCCTGCCATGATAACTGATTGCGAGAAGTACGCAATGAAGTGCGAAAAATCCCAAAAACATACACCATTAATCTACCGACCTACTGAGGAGATGCAATTGATCTTCGCCCCGTTTCCATTCATGTGATGGTAAATGGATATAACTGGCCCAATTCACAGGTTAAAACAAAAGTGCTTCCTATTAGTTTTAAACGATTATTTCTCCAAATGATAGATACAAAATCATTCGCGAAAGTAAAGTCCGAGAACGTCAAAGCCTTTATTAGGAAAAAAGTATTTTGTCGCCTCGACATCCCATACGAAATCCATACCGATAACGGCCCCCAATTCACCTTAGACTGATTCAAGGAGTTCTGTGAAATCTGATACTCTTTTCTTACATCTCTCTCCAAAAACAAAGGGACAAATTAAGAGATCCGTCCTACTTGTGAGAAGAATGAATGTGATGATCAACCATTCAGCCATGACTTATCAAGGCCAATCTTCCCAGTAACCAACCACATTTTGCATATATACATCACAACATCCCAGGGGAGACGATTACGAACCCACAATGACCCAAACATGTTTTCACCCAAAAATCGACTTGCAGAACAAAGAAAAATAATAGCAGTTATACCTTACTACATGCGTCACTCACCAGTATTTAGGATCATTAGGGGGCTTCAAAGATCTCAACCAAGACGAGTTACAAAAACAATTCACTTATGTTTTAGTATTTACCAATAACTTAAACGTAAGCAGAGGGAGAACGCCACACTCGTACCACCATACCCAATACCTCGAACAAATGGTAAATTATGAAAATCAACTCTATTACAGTTTAATCTTAAACACAAAAATAATTAAAAAACACATAACACATTGTTGACTTGGGTAGTCATACAATACGTTTCACACCCCCCCCCTAGTGGGTGGTAGCCTGAGCAACCCTCAGCATTGTATGTAAGTGATAAAGCCGAGCTCTGTCTTGCAACAAAACATTGGAACATATTGTAAATGTCTTTAACGATTGTAATATTAGTCACATACTTAACTTCAATTTTCTGAGTAAACATGTTATTCCATCCAAAGAACCCAACGTCAGAATACAAAAATCCTATTGATAAACACCCAAACAAGTACTAAAACACCCGAGGAGGGCAAACTTAACCCGGTCCAGATAAAAAAAACCATAATGAAAAATATAACAAACAAGCAAATGCTAAAGCCAGCCAAAATAAAGACCATGCGATAAGAGAAAAGTTAAGGTTCAAACATTTAAAAGAGACACAAAAGATTCAGGTAAAATCCTCCTCATGCAACCATGCTAAAGCCAACCAGTGTCGATTACTCCATCACATCCTTCTCTCCTTGATCATCCTTGGGAGCTTCCTTGCATTCTTCAGCAACAATGACCCCAGTACGAAAAACAACTTCCACGGTTTTGTCCAGCATATCCCCCACATATACTTTGTCTTCTCCAGCCCTAACATCCTCCATAGTCTCCTCAACTAAGATCTTATCTTTTTTTGCATCGATAGCCACCATCTCGAATGGACCAAGAATACGAAAATTAGTAACATAAGGGTTACAAACCTCAATAGAGCTTAGACTATGAGATTCACCAGAACAACCGGTAGACTCATATGACACTAGAGTCGCAACCCAATCTTTCTCTACATTCAATTCCTTAAAAATTAGCTACTTTAATTCCATATAAAAAAGCCCGATTCGCTTCCAATTCATCTCTCTCAAACTCGAGTGTATATTCCCCGTGGAGCATGCTATCAATCAACTCCAAATTTCCTTTGATTTGTTCGACCTGAAATAACTTCTCCTGATACACCCTCTTATTCACCACTTTACCTTTGACCCTTTCCATCTTCGCAGAAAATTTCTCAGCCATAATCATCTTCCATTCCCCAACTTTCTACGTCACCACCCTTTCTATATTGTCATGGACTTCATTCAACTCGACCCCGACACTCTTTGCCTTCTCCTCCAGCCTCTACCTCACTTTATCATGACGCACCGCATTCTCGTTCATCCTAACCATATATATTTTCCTCAACTCCTCAAGTTTGATAGTTCGGGCCTTCAGCCAAGAAAGTTTGATCTCCTCAGTTAGCGCCTCAGTAAGTTTGGTCGGCTTTTAGAAAGAGTTGTTTGCAATATTATGATGTAGGGACTTCATTTCCGATAGATGTGTTATGCAAGTGGCTGTGGATAGATGCACTACAGAGATTCGATACTGTAAAGGTTGGTGATTAGATACATCACCCCCATTTTTTGAGAAAAAAGTTTACGACTGAGGCTGGGATGAAATAAAGGATCAGACATCTCCCCCATTTTTTTAGAAAAAATCTGGACTGAGGTTGCGAATGGATGAGGCGGAATGAAGGGCCAGATACATCTCCCTAATTTTATAGAAAAATTTTGTACTGAGGTAGCGAAGGGCTGAGGCAGAATTAAGGGCCATATACATCTCCCCCATTTAAAAAAAAAAAATTTTAGACTGAGGTAGCTGAAGATTGAGGCGGAATGAAAGGTCAGATACATCTCCCACATTTTCTTAGAAAATTTTTGTATTGAGGTAGCGGAGGGCTGAGGTGGAATGGAGGGCCATATACATCTCCCTCATTCTTTGAGGATAATTTATGATTGAGGTAGCAGAAGGCTGGGGCAGAATAAAGGACATCTCCCTCATTCTTTGAGAAGAATTTATGGCTGAGGTAGCAGAAGGCTGGGGCGGAATGAAGGATCAAATACATCTCCCCCATTTTATTTATTTTTCAGAGCTGAACTCATAAAACAAGTTTCCTACGTACCGCTAGTGCGGGGATCAAGCCCGGCCGTAGTTCGCTGTCGAAAGTTATAATTAAGTTTTACTGAAATAGCAAGACGAAAAATAAAATATTTTTCAGTTGTGGAATTCGTTGACGTGCTGAGTGATCCATGGGTGTTCAGGCTGCTTCTCTCTACCCCTCTTGCGCATTTCGATCAGGTCTTCTTCTATACGTGTGAAGATCTTCCCTCTATGGAGAGCATCATCTATGGTTGTTGGGAATTTTAGGATCAAGTCTTTTCGATATTCATATTCGCCCCTGACGGCATTTTTCAGTGCGGCGATAGCGGTGCTATCTATGACTACCGCTTGGGATATGACTTCTTTGAATCGGTCAATGAATTGCATGAGGGGTTCGTTAGACCCCTGTGTCATGCTCCACATGTCTGCATCGTATATATTTCTTTCAATGTAGATTGAGTTATGTTTGAGGAACATTAGACTCATTTGGTTAAAGCTATGGACCGAGCCCTCAGGCAGTCTAGAAAACAACCATAGTGTTGGTCCTTGGATATGTTCGCTGAAGAGTTGACAGTAGCATGCGTCTCTCTCATGCTCGACCAACCGCTATGCAGAAGGCTATTAAGTACGCGCTAGGATCTGTTTTCCCTTCGTAAAAAGGGAACTTGATTTTCCTAGGGTTCCACATTTTGGTTTTTTTATATGTGGGGCATACGGACTTCGAAACGTCTCTTCCATAAGTCGGTCTAGTTCAGGCATTGAGGTCGTTGCTTGGTGGACCTTAGAGTTCATTCGGCGAATGGCTTGTTCGTAATAGTTTTTCATCTCTTGGTTCTCTTCATCCGAGGGTTGAGATTGATTGATCAGTCGGTGTGAGTATTGATAGTAGTCCTTGTATTCCTCGAAGTGGGCCGAGTCGGTCCGTCCGACATTGACTTTGGGATTCACGACATGTTCAATCTGGTTTAATGGATCTGTATCCACGTGGGGTTGATTTACTGCCTGAGGTGGTTTTTCTGCCTGGGGATCAATGTTAGGTTGAACATCCATAGCACCTGAGTGTTGTGCGTCAATTGTAGTTAAGCTGGGCGTTAGAGTGTGTGATAGTTTCCTGAAGTGTTTCCCAGTGGTAGGGCATTGTCGCGCCGGACGGAGCAATCGTCCACAGATTCTTTCGCCATTTTTTCAAGTCGATCGAGAAGGGATTGGTTAAGGGCGTCTTGCTTTTTTAGCCTCTCGAAAATGGATTGCATGGTTTGGCAGAGTGTCTAGATCGTGGTGGGGCATTCCTCCAGCTGAGGCTGTTGTTCTTCGAATATGAATGTCATGGATCTGGTTGTGATGCTCTTTTGCGTAAGAAAATCTAAAACCCCCTTCTTCCTGCGCCAATTTTTGGATGTCAAAATCCACAAACGAATTTATATGATATTTAAATGAAGAATTCATAGAATTTCGTCTAAGTAAGAACAATCACAACACAAATTAATAAGAAAATAGAAATTTATTGATTAATGAATTGTTTTCTAGTAAGAACTGTGTACAAACTCTCTGTAAAAAGGTTAAAAAATAATCCTCCATCGTTTTCACATCTCTCTCTATAAATATTGCTCATTTCCCTCAAATACCTGTTGGGCTTCCGAATTCTCAGGTAGCATCTCTAAAATTCCCGCTGCGTTCCGGATATCTCGAGTAGTAGTTTAGATATTTCAGCTGCGTCTTCCGGATTTCTCGGTCAGTTTCGATATTCTCGATCAGCTTGAACTTTCACCACTTACGACCTTAGCATATTCCCCAGGAATCTCAGAGCAGTTATGACTTGAGTTCACGTCTACATGCGTCATAGTGAATACTAAGTACTCAGGTGTTCTCTACTCTTCCTCGGGTAGAATATTTTCTCGATGAATCGTCTTGGGTCATTGTGTACTGAGCACGTCGTAACTCATAAATAAAACGAAATCTTGCTGAGGGGGTTTTGACACCAACATAATGATGCAACATTCTATGATATTAACAAACTTCCATGGTCATGACTTATTTGATATATTTAGAAAGGACACAATGAATGGATCTTCGGCAGCAAGGTGTTCAATGCAGAACATATTATTGTATAGGCCAGGTCTGCGTCCTTTGCTTGGTTTCACTCAAAGAATTCAACAATTTTGCAAGATGGACTTACGCATTCAGGAGCAGAGCTTAGACCATCTCCAATGGTTAAGAAAAGTTAGAGAATTCTTAACCAATTTTATAATCTTTTTAATGTTTAAGAAACTTTAATTGGATTTTTAACATTTTTAACCTCCACTGGTTAAGAACTTAAAGTTCTTTAAAAAAACATTTTCTTTTAAATCATATACCATTTCAATCCTAAATCATCTCAAAATTTTTTTACATTTCAATCTAAACCATTTCATTTTCATACATTCCAATCCTACTTCTAAACAACAATTCTAAATCACAAGATCACCACTTACTTGTGTTCCTTTTAACTAAGTATGTTTCTCTTCTTCTTTCTCTTCTACTTGTGCAAAGATGTTTTTGCAACAAGAATCCTATAAGATCAATAGAAGCATGATTCACAGACGGTCTACTGCAAAGCACAAAAGTCAGTCAGGATTCTTCTTGGATCATGAGCACAATAAAATAAACCAAATCAAACAATTGTGTCCAATATCTTTATTATCCCTCTAGTTAAATAAGCAGTGAAATTCACATTCTTTCAAGTAAACAGAAACCCCAAAGAAAGAATCAAAAGAGAACCAATTGCCTCAAATCTCTCTTATGCAATCACAAACATAAACTACCTGTATTTTTAAAAATTTATATGTTATAATCGGTCAAGTATGAGAATTACATATATGCAAGAAGCTCTAGACCTTTCCAAACCAAAAATATAGATTCAATCCATTAAGCTACTAAAGCCAAATGATACAAGGTACATGGATGAATAAAAGATTTAGATAATCATCATTACATTCCTACAAGATCAGCATGAACATCCATGATATTTAAAAAATCTCGTATATATGTACTTTGTGAGTCTCAATGATATCAGTCACCGAGCAATTCTCTAGCATTGATAGTAACAAATTTTTTGCTTAATCTCTGCAACAATCAAACTAATGGTGATATTCAAGATAATTGGAATTCAAGCATTAGAACATAAACAATCGAAATGTAACTTCGCTGGTAGCTAACAAATACAGTTAAATCCCAAATCGTAACAGCAAACAGATTATACCCAAATACAGTTAAATCACAAATCGATTCAATCTAAACTTTCCCCAAATCGAAAAATAATTCAAACCCTAAACACTAATTTATCTATGACTACATGCAATATATAAGAAAAGGACACTTATCTTAGTTTCGTTCACTCGATTTCGCCGGAAAATATCGCCGGAGGAGGTGCGATAATAGGAATCGCCGATAGTCTTTAAAATCGCTGGAGGAGAAGATGAAGTCTGCGATGTTTGTTTTTTTCTCCAAGAAAGCCACTCATTATTCGACACGTGGCGTTTCTAAACCAAATCCGAAATTCCTTATTAAAATCCGTTTCTTTGTTTATTTTTTTTAATTAATCATTTTTCATTTATTTTTGATTTAAGAACCACTTTAAAACTAGTTAAGATGCATTAGTGGAGCTGCTCTTACCTATCCTAAATGGGTTCCTTTAGATGAGAATTATATGCTCTACAACATATCGGCTAGTTGGCAAAGCAATCTACCTTATATGGGTCTTTGATGGATTCTAAGAGATAAGTCTGGGTCTGTTCTTTTTCATGGGCGGTGTGTGCCGAATTCAACTTCATCGCAGTTCCATGCTTCCCTTTGTGGCTTGAGCTGGACGTAAGATTTCCTTTCTTTTCTTAGGGGAAGTAAGATTGTCTTTGCTATAGACTCCAAAGAAGTTGTTGACGCTATCACCAATGCTTCAGATTGGCCAAAATTTTAAAGACAACTTGATTCTATCGCTACGCTATTGAAGTGTTTCAACTCAGCTTTGTGCCTCGACACTATACCACGTGACAATAAGTGTGCATCTGCTATCTTAGTCCAGTGTAACTAGAGAAGGACAGGTACAATCCTATATGGCTCGGTTTGCTCCATCGTGGTTCCTTCCAACACTTCAATCGGAAGTGCTTCTGTTTCGTATTCAGTTGAATAAGTCTCTGTAATGGTTTATCTGCTTTCTTGGTTTTTTGTTTTCATGTCTTTATCCTTTTTCATTATTCAGTTTTCAAGACGTTAAAAAAAAAATTGTTGAATATATAGTTAGTTTTGATAACTTATTCTTACTTCCTTTTATTACCTTTGATTTCTTACTTTGTTTTTCGTTTTTTATATTTAATATTTTAGTTTCTTTTTCCACTATTTTTATAGTTACATAATTTTATTTGATAATATTTAAAAGAATTGAAAATAAGTTAAGATTCTAAAACTGTTTGATATATGTCACAATCTAAATTAAGAGGATGTATTGAACGTAAAATTTTGAATGATTTATGTTAAAATAACAAATCCACTATTATTCAAAAATTAATTTTAAAAAGTCTTACAAAATAATATGTTATTGAATTAGTGATTTTAAAAAGTTTCATGAAATCCATTGTTATTGGGAATATCTTACGTAGTGGATCTTTGGTAATTAAATGGTATTTAAGTGGATTTTCTTAGTTAAAAATACAAAATCTCAAATCTCATGGTTTTGGGTAAGATTGTATAATTTTTTAAAGAAAAACCACATAAAGTTTTCTAATTCACTTAAAATCACCTTAAAAACTCACTAAAACATAAATTACCTCAAATCATATAAAATATTTGTTTGAATTCACCTAGAGGTGTCAAAACGGGCTAAAACCCGCAGGTTAGGCCTAACCCAGACCGCCATGGGACGGGGTTGGACAAAAAGAATTATGTCCACGAAAGGCTGGTTTCGCGGGTTGACCCATTATGGACCGCATGTTCAACGAGTTTTTACCTGCGGGTTGGCGANAGGCTGGTTTCGCGGGTTGACCCATTATGGACCGCATGTTCAACGAGTTTTTACCTGCAGGTTGGCGGGTCGGTCCGCGAACAACTAGTTTAAACAAAAAGTAATTAAATTATAAATATTTTTATGTACTTAACAAATTATAATCTATAATCTATGTAGTAAAACATAAAATTTCAGTGTATAAAATTAAAATACTTATAAAAATATATATCTAAATTATTTTTCACTTAATTAATTTGCTAAATTTAAAATTTAAAATTTATATATTTTAATATTTACATAATCCAAGTATAAATATAGTGTATGCAGGCCAACCCTCTTAATCGTAAAATCCGCGGACACGAGCTTGGACAATATATAAGTTGTCCGCAGGTTTTGTGGGTCAACCCTCTGCAGGTAAAATAATTAAACCCGTTGCAGAGCGGGCTAAATGGAACGCGAACTACCCCATTTTATACCCCCTAAATACACCCCTTTATGAGCATTTTATTGTTTATGATTGTCATACTCACCTTGAACGCATTTCACTATATACATAGGAAATTTGAAAAATATTAAGAACACATTTGTAACATTTCAAAAGATGGGGAATTGAACGGTGTAGTTCAACTTTCTGTAGGTTTATTGATATACAATAATATTTCAAGTTAAACAGCAATCCGTTGTACTCTAGCTGGTTAGGATACTCGGCTCTCACCCGAGAGACCTGGGTTCGAGTCCCGGCAACGGAGAGTTCTTTTTCTCTTATGAGCTCTCTCCGTTAATTCCCGTTGTATCCTTTTTTGTTCATCTAAGAGGAAATTAGTGAATTGAGAGAGAAAAGATGTACGAATGGTAACAGTAGCAGAGTGATGAATTGCTGGCTTGCTTGATTTCGCTATGGACGTTTACTATATCTGAAGTTTTAGCCACAAAAGAATCATTTGGGCTTTCAATTTGGAACAAAATGTATAAATCTATTTTAGGAACTCATAACAGTAAAGGTTCTGGGAGTTTGGAAATTATGTCTCAGTCTTGCGTAAGTTTCGATGTTTGCTTATGATTTTTGGTCAATACAATAGAGAAAGCACTGCTTCTGTATTCAATGAAATTTGCCTGTTTATTGTTTCTGGTGCTTCTCACAGTTTACAGGGTATGAAAAGTTAAGTAAATGATGAGAGAATCAAATATCTTACTCAGCTGAAAATCTCAGCAAACTTCTCGGAAACCAGAACTCCTGAATCGATAGATTCTAGTGGATCTTTCCTAAGACGGTGCCTCAAGCAGTTAGGAATAACAGTTGCAACATCATCTGCAGTTACTCGATCTTTTCCTTTGAGAGCTGCAAGTGCTTTTGCTGCTCTGTTAGTCACTATATCTCCTCTCAACCCATCCACATTAAGCTCCGAACATACCTTAGAGATCTTCACCTTCAACTCCCGATCAATCTGAACCGAGGAAAGACTGCTTCTTGCTGCTGAAATTTGGTCTTGAAGCTTATCCTGCTCTGTCTTGTAAGTTTCACGGAAATCCTTTGGGTTACTATCGAAACGAGCTCTCTCTTCGACAATCTTGACACGTAAATCAGCATCTCTAACAGTCCCTACTTGCGCGTGCATTCCAAACCGATCAAGAAGTTGTGGTCTAAGCTCTCCTTCTTCCGGATTTCCTGAACCAATTAAGATAAACCTTGCAGGGTGGGAAATCGAAATTCCTTCTCTCTCAACAGTATTCCAACCAGAAGCAGCAGAATCCAAAAGAACATCAACTAAATGATCATCCAAGAGATTAACTTCATCAACATAGAGAATCCCTCTATTGGCTTTAGCTAACAAACCAGGCTCAAAGGCTTTTACACCTTCTGTTAAAGCCTTTTCTATATCAATGGTTCCACAAACTCTATCTTCCGTTGCACCCAATGGAAGATCAACCATATTGATCTTAGTCGCAATAACAGGAACTTGCTCACCTCTTTCAACTCTTTCTCTTACCTCAATACCCATGAACTCAGGATCTAAAGGATCTGAGTTATAAGGGTCACCTGCAACTACTTCAATCTCAGGTAATAGATCGACTAACGACCTAACAGTTGTAGATTTCCCTGTTCCTCTATCTCCCATTATCATCACACCACCAATCTTTGGATCAATCACATTCAACAAGAGACATAGCTTCATCTCATCTTGCCCTACTATAGCTGCAAAAGGATAAACCGGCCTCGCACTCTTCTTTGCATCAAACTTCCCTACCTAAATATCCAAAACCCGTCAACACTTAGAAAACCAAACTCTATGTAAACCACGCAAAATAAACAAAATTCGTACGGCTTGTTCAGTAGAGTTGATTTCTGTGGCTACATTCATAACCGAGACATGGTGACGAAACCTGTTACTCTTTGGCCTTATTTGAATTCCTGCATTTAGCTTTCTTCCATGAATATTTCCTGTACACAAGAAGATTTCGCTTCTCGATTTATCAGGATATCGAATTGAGAAATCGTTAGGGTTTAACATCTCGAGAGATTAATTACCTGGCCTGAAGCAAACGGGAGAGATCGAAGGTGTTGAGGAAGAAGGAGAGAGAGAAGGAGAAGCACAGAGTGCAGAAGGAGATGAATTTCCCAGAAGAGACGCCATTTTTTGTGAGTGAGCTTGCTTGACTAGTTTATGATTGGCCTTTTCTTTTCTCCTTGAGAAACTTTGTTTCCATTGGTTATGTTTGATTCTGTGGTGAAGATAAGGAGATAGATTTCCTCTCTATCTTAGTCCATTTTTTATTTTTTTTTGTGGTTGCTTAATTTTTTTAGGCAAAATTGCTTAACCTATTTATTTGTACTAATTGCCGAGATAACTCGATATTTTATTTAATTGCTAAAGATAACTCGATTTTTTAAAAACTCAATTCTATCTTTCGGTCATGAACAAACAAAAGAAACTGGAAAAAAAAAATTGATGAGAAAAAAAGTTATCAGGTATTTATGAAAATGCTACCGTGTTTTCTAGATGGAAGAAAAGCTGTGACATTTTGTAATACATATTTGTTTGTGTTGCAGATTTGTTCTCGCAGATTTTTTTGTCGCAGTTTTTTTTTATTTTTTACAACAAAAGGGAAGAGAAACAAATTAAAACAGTAAAGGAAACGGCAAACACCAACTCGGTGGTGAGGTGTCAACGAAAGAAAATAGCAAATTTCGTTTTTGTGCTGTTCTTGCTAGGTGGTCCGCATTTTTGTTCCAGCTTCTTTTCCTGTATACCACTTCGACCCTGAGGTAAAAACTCTTCAGATGGTGAAGTTCAGCTAACTTTGCCGCAAAAATCGGCCATTCGTCCGGCTGCTGTACCATACTTACTAATTCAGTCGATTCAGTAACGAATAAAGTACAATACCTTCCCTGACTCAAAAGGCTTTTAACTACCCACATAAAGCGAGCAATTTTGTATGTAGGGTGATTTCCCACTCTGTATCCCTGCACAACCAAATAACCTCGGTTCTCTTTCGAATTGTGGCACATACCATCCTACACCACTTATGGTGTCCCCGACTTTCCACGAACCATCGAAAATACACCAATCCACCAAACTTGGTGTACTCTCTGTTATGGGCCTCCTCTCCCGACTTGCAACCGATTGCTCAGAAGCAGCTCCTAAATTAATTGAGAACCATTGATCCATCTCCTTAGAAGCTAAGTCTACAATATCCATTTGCGTCCAGTCATAGTTTTTAAAACATTATGCGTTTCATGCTTTCCATATATATCATATCAACCAAGGGAAAAGTTGGAAAGTCATTTGCGAATTTGGGTTCTCTATACCTGATATCAAATATCCGATATTTTCAAACAACTTTTCAGATGGGAAAATCCCCATTGGCGTCGGAATTTGCGACAGGGCCCAACTCTGTAACGCTGGGGGACAAACGAACAAAGCATGATTTATGGTTTCCTGACTCGTACCACATCGAGCACAGACATCATCCGCTCTCAGTTTCCGTCGTATCAGCTGTTCATTAACAGCTACTGCACCTGATAAAACTTGCCAGAGGAAATGATTCAACTTCGACGGAGCGGAGAGCTTTCACACTGCAGCACTCAAAGGAGCTAATGAAGGCAAGTCCAACCAATCATTATTATAACTTTCCTGGAAAGATAGAGCTAATTCATATCCAGATTTAACAGTATATTTTCCGGATTTCGTATAATACCAGCAGGCCCGGTCCTGGATCAACAGGGAAGGCCAAATGGCCATAATCGCTAAAATATTCTCGCTACATACCAACTCCCGAATAAGAGGTACATTCCACTGACTTGTATTCGGTATCAAGAGATCAACGACCCGAAGTTTGGGTGGAGCTCCCAGAAGGCGACTCCGAGGTGGACGAGGATTATCCCCCACTAGCCATGGATCCTGCCACACTCTAGTTTGACAGCCTGAACCAATAGTGTTTCACAAACCTTTCAGAAGGAGTGACTTTGATTCTCAGATAATTCGCCAGCCATAGGATGGTCTATTTGGTTTATGTGCCTGATAAACAGAGAAATTCTTATGATAACGTCCCTTGAAAACCTGGGAAATTAAAGAATTTGGCAGTACATTTAATCTCCATAATTGATTTGCTAACAGTGCTTTGTTAAACTATTGCAGGGACTTGAATCCTAAGCGTCCCCACTTTTTTGGTAAACACATTTTTTTTCCAGGCTATCCAATGTATCCCACGCGAAGTTCCGGTATTACACCACCAGTAATTTGCAATGGCACTTGTCAATTTTGACAATAATGTCACCGGTAGAGAAAAATACGACATTACGTAGGTTGGTAAAGCCCGAGCCACCGATTTAATGAGTATCTCTTTTCCCCCTTTTGATAAAAAGCGAGATGACCAACCATTTATTTGGGAGTATAGGAGTTCCCGAACATACGCGATAACTTGAGTTTTCAAACCTTGTAGTTTTCGGGTATACCTAGGTACTTGCCCCTACCACCTTCAGTGTAAATACCTAATCTTGTCTTTAAAAGCCACCGATCTTGAACCGGGAAAGCTCTCCCAAATATAACCTTTGATTCTTCAAAATTAATACGTTGCCCTGAGGCATGTCCGTACAAACACAGGATGGACTCTATTTCCTGACATTACGCTAACGTAGCCTGGCAAAAGAATAAACTATCATCAGCAAACAAAGGATGAGACA
>OVBE01002011.1:0-17395 GCA_900406425.1 Iberis pinnata | reverse complement strand
CAGTCTTTGCCATCCGGATACCGTCCAATCTGCCAGTTGTTTCAGCTTGTCGTAAATTCGCGATGAGAACCTCCGTACATAAGATGAACATATAGGGAGAGAGAGGATCCCCTTATCGTAGCTCTCTTGATGGAATTATTTTTGAGAGCACAATATACGATACCGATGTAACGCAGGACATTATCCATTGGACCCAAGTTTCGGCAAAACCAAGTTTACACAAAGAGAGATGAAGAAAGCTTTACTCCACATGATCATACGCTTTGCTCATATATGTTTTTATGGCCATAAAACCCTTACGATAGCTATACTGGGACCGTAAATCGTGGAAGGCTTCTTGTGCCAACAAAACATTATTATAATCGATCATCCAACAACGAAAGCCGATTGAGTCTTCGATATGATGCTTGGTAAAATCTTCTGCAAATGTTGGCAAAGCACTTTGGAAAGGTTCTTATAACTTACATTACATAAGCTTATTGGTCTATATTCCTTTATTCCTTGAGGGCGCTTCGTCTTGGGAATAAGACAAATATTTGTTTCATTCAATGAAGTCTCTAACATTCCTCCATTCATGAACCTTTGAATCATTTGAGTTAGATCGAGTCCAACAATGTGCCAGTACTTCTCGTAAAATAAAGATGTTATACCATCTGGACCTGGTGCCTTCTCCGGCCCCATAGAGAACAAGGCCAGTCTGACCTCTTCTGTGTCTAATGGATGTAGAAGACGAGCATTCATCTCTGGAGTTACACGTGACTCGAGATGAGCCAGAGCAGTCGTGATATTCACAACTTGCAAAGTTGTAAATAAGGTTTGAAAGTATGCAATTTCTTCACGCTCAATCGCCTCATCCCGATCTAACCATTCTCCCAAATCATTATGGATTCCGGAAATCCGATTCCTTGCTCTTCGCATCTTCGTGGATGCATGGAAGAAACTCGTATTCTTATCCCCCTCATGGAGCCATTGAACTCGGCTTTTCTTCTTCCAATACAATTTCTCTGTTGCTAAGACAATACGCAACTCCTTCGTCAGCTGAGGAATCTCATGTATAAATGTATCATATGCGTGTGCTCTCTTAAGCCTCACTTTGAGGTCTTTAAATAGTTCACCTGAGTTGGTGATCTCCTTATGTCGCCAACGTGAAATATATCCCCTACAATTCTTAACTTTCCTCGAGAGGCTCCCATCACCCCGAGATGAAAACTCGGACCAACCAGACTTTACAATATTCTGAAATCCTGATTTGGCTATCAACCTTTTTTCAAAACGGAACTGCTTTGATCCCCTAAACTTTTTTGAATCAACTCGTAAAAGGACAGGTCGAACCTTGTCGCCCAACCCAGGATAGACTATTTCGTTTGAAAGGAAAGTCAACCATCCCACAACATTGTTTCATGAGTCGGAAATCCAGGAAAGAGTTATCACTACGACATCTACCCTCTTGCTTTTCGTGATGATGTGTGATTTCATTGAAATCCCCAATGAGTGCCCAGCGCGCAAAACAGTTGGACGAAATACGTTTTAATTATTCCCAGCTCAAAATCATCTTATCCTTCTGCCGGTGGTTCTCTCTCAACCACCTGGCTATCCTCAAACTTCTTTCCTTCTGCACGATCCATCTTTGAGTGTGATGAAATTAACTCGAGCACAAGAGTTGAATTGCTTGCAAAACATGCCGTTTGTCTTTGAAGACTTGTACCCTTAAAAGGATTATGCCCTATCTTTTTCCTTGGGTGTAGTGCTTTTGCCACTTTATTATCCACCTTATTAATTTTTGACACCGCATTTCCCACAATTCCCTTACGAGGGAAAATTATTTCTGCACTTTCCAGAGGATATTCATGCATGAGACCTTTGCTTTGGACTGACCCTACTAGCATTGGGATTTTAAAAGGCCCAAAGTGTGAGAAAAGTTGATCACTAAATTGATCATTAAAAAAGCCATTGTTCTCTTCACCCCCACTCTGTGGGCCAAAATCTGCCGAAATTAAAGGCCCATTGACAGCATCCTCTTGGGCCTTCTTTACTAGGCTGTCAAACAGATTATTGGCCCTTTCATCGATTTCGACATTAACATTCAAGTCCCTAAGTGTACCATCCGCTTCAGTCGATGGGCCTTCATCCATCTGGCCCATTGGGCCCACCTTCTGAGTGTTAATCGCCACTATGTCCGAAACTTTTTCCATCGCCGGTAAGCCGGAATCTTGCCTTTCCGCCGGCGATAAAGGCAGAAGATCAACATTACCAAAAGATTGAGTCACCCAAAGCTTTGTTCCTTCTATATCATTACTCGAAACTGGGATTTGATCATCCCCAAATAACTTCTTCTTCGCCGAAATTCGATTCGGCTGTGTCCGTGAAACACCGGTTTCAACCGAGCCCATAATTTATGGATCCTGTCCCACCATCGTGTGGTTTGGCAATGGAGAATAAGACTGAGGGACCTCCTTCACTTCATCAACAACCATTAAATCATTTTGTGCCTCTTTCTTCTTTTTCAACAGATCCGAGCAAAAAATTTTCTCGTGTGTAAGACGGTTACACTTAGAACAATAATGGTGTAATTTCTCATAAAACAATCGCACTCTCACAATATCGCCATTCANTTCACTTCATCAACAACCATTAAATCATTTTGTGCCTCTTTCTTCTTTTTCAACAGATTCGAGCAAAAAATTTTCTCGTGTGTAAGACGGTTACACTTAGAACAATAATGGTGTAATTTCTCATAAAACAATCACACTCTCACAATATCGCCATTCGCAAACTCCAATTCTCGAGAGAAGAGAAGAGGCTTTTGACATTCCATCGCTACCTTGACTCGACCTTCATGAACGTCATAGTCCAAAATTTTGCCGACCTCTGAATCGACAGCATCAAGAGTCTCTTGAGCTCGGTAAATCTCCAGCACACCTTGAACTCGAACCCAGAGAATGACTTAGGAAGGAAAATCCCTCTGAATCGTTGGAATCTACTTCTCGAGTGCGATCATCCACCCATCAAAATAGTAAGGCCGGTCTGCCAAAACTTGTTACAGATCCTCCTCTTTCAAGAACTTGAACTGAAATTTACCCCCTTCAAGTTCATAGCCCTTGACTCTCCCTCTACAGCCCCATATCGAAGGTAAATTGGTCAAGATCGTTTTGATCTTACTCAATTGTGTTGCTGGATTGAGAATCTTCCCAACAAGTGTGACTTCATGACTTTTGATCACAGAAAAATGATCAATTGGTTTAACGTTAATGGGTTTTGGTTTCCCCTATTCAATCTCGGATTTCAACATCGAAGATTGAGTGGCCATGGAATGAGATTGAAAAGCTTTGGTGATTGTGAGAGAAAAGAAGGTTGGAAAATAATACCCAAACAGATGAATTGGAAACCAAATTAATACCATTTTCGAGACAAAGAAAGGGTTTTAAGAGATCCAATAGAAACGAAGCAATTAACCCTTGAATTTTGAAACAAGGAAAGAAGATCAATCTCACATCGGTTGAGATCTAAAAAATTGCCTAAACAAATTTCGAATATTGGTATCATCAAGTAACAGAAAAATCAAAATCATTAATCGAATCATAAAAGAAAAGGTCCGATCTGAATCAGTTAAAACAAGAAAGCAGAATCTTTCGACGAAAAAAGGCCGATACGCCGGCAAATCATCGATAAACAGAAACCTTCCGATTAAAGTGAAGAGAGAGAGAGAGAGAGACATCACTCTCAAACTATATATTTTTTTAAACGGTTATTTTTTATGACATATTAGTCCGCAGATTTTTTATGCATTGCAGATTTTGTTTTTCGCTGATTTTTCTCACATATTTGTTTGTCTATTTGGCTGCAAATTTTTACGTCACGTCTACGTTATAAATGATTTGTCGACGTCACCGCCGTTTTTTTTTTCAATGCAGATTTTTTGTCGCTGGTTTTTAAATAACATTTCAGATTTGTTTACATAGCAGTTTTTTTTCTTAGAGTTTTATTTACATTGCAGATTTATCAGCATTGCAAATATTTTTGTGACTGCAAATTTTTTTTGTCTGTTAGATTGTTTGATGTCTCCGCAAAGTTATCAGTTTTCAGAATTGCCAGATTAACCCATCTGGCCACAATTTTATTTTAAATCTGCAATAGCCGCAGATTTGTTTCACACGTTACCGCATTTTTTTTTCTTACTCATTTTGACCCTCACGTTACCACAGATTTGTTTGCCGCCGATTTATTTAAATCCATTGACAGCATATTTTAAAAAATCTGCTGCGATAATACTGCCGATTTTTAAAAATCGTGGCATATTTTTATTGGTGAAATCATATGACGTCGCTTTACACCTAATAAAGAGTTTGTTTGCACACTAAAGTTTTGACTAAGTGGCGAACTCATATGACGTCGTTTTCCACCTATTGTAGAGTTGTTTGGGCACTGAAATTGCAATGCAAATATTAAATCTCCAATACAGATAATAAATTAGCAATACTGATAATAAATCTGCAATACAGATAATAAATCCGCAATACAGATAATAAATCTGCAATGCAGATAATAAATCTGCAACACCACAATAATTCTGACATTTGCGCAGATACATATAATAAATTTGCAATGCAACGCAATACAGATTTATCTGCAATACATATAATAAATCTGCAATACAGATAACAAATCTGCAATATATATAACAAATCTGCAAAGCATATAATAAATATGCAATAGTTAAGTCAATTGCGCACTTTATCCAAAGTTTTCACTGTTGTTTATCAACTTTTCATCATTTATGCAAAACTTGACATCTGTTTTGATTGAAATTTTATCTTCCAACCGTACACATTACTATCCCCTCACATTCTCATTCATAAATGTATCTCTAACCATTATTTAAGGGTTGATATCATAACCTTTCATAAACAATCGCAAATCTTAAACAACTTTTAAGTATCTCTCAAATTTTAAGGTGTCATGGATAAAGGAAAAGTTGTGGCGATGGAGGACGTTCAAGATCTTCATACAAAGAAAATCAGGCACTACACAAGCATTACAAATCGGTAATTGTCATGCTCAACCAACAAATGAAAGCGAAGGAGGAGGCCATGGAATGGAGGTTGAAATACGAGCGAAAGAACTCGAAGCTATGTCTCTTACAGAAGCAAATCTCGGCCGAGAACTTTGACATCCAGTCAGAGTGGGCGAGGCTAGAGGCTAGAGAGGAAGGGCTCAAGAAAAAATGGCAGGAGATCATAATACCTCACGTTAGAGGATTGGAGAAGATGTGTGGCAGTTTCAGAGCTTTTGGAAGACCTTCTGGAGATGAAGAAGGTTATTAACGTGATGTTGTTAGTTAATTTTTTCGAATAAGGTTTCTCAAATTTTAAGTTTAAAACGTTCTCAATCATGTTTATTATAATAAAATCATCTGCTCGGCTATCTAAGTGGGCTGTTTATATGTTTGAAACAAATCTGCAAACATAAAAGAAAAACCTGCAACATAAAAGAAAACTGCAACATAAAATAACAACTGAAACATAAAAGAAAAAAAATGCAACACAAAAGATAATCTGCTACAAAAAATAAATCCGCGAAACAAAATAAATCTGCAACACATGATAAAAATCTACAATAGAACATAAATTTGCAACGTAAAAAAAAACTGCATCACAATACAAAGTATGCAACTTGATACTTAACATTTTTAAATTACATTAACATTAGTTGCATTACTTTTCCATAGGTCAAACAAAATTATCCATTAGTTGCAGATTTTCAAACTCAACCCGCCGTGGTAGTGGATTTATTGAAGCAAATTTTGACCCCCGAGGTATTTCAGCAAATAACTCAACACCAAATCTTTCTCGGATAGCCTAAATATTTGCGTCACATTGACCATCAAACGTCCATCCCAGGACAAGACACTCAATGTACTTGAGAGCGAAAACACCACAATCTCCTGGTTTTTCATTCACTGGTGTATCTTTCTGAATTCTACAAATCTCAAACTGAGCTACTGAATAGTGTGTACCTGCAGGAGAAGTTCTTAAGAAAAGTCGGGATCATTTTCTGTATACGGTTTAGGAACTCTTTAATTTGAGCATTAGTTAAAAGGCTTGGGATACAATCATATACATATATCTTTCTCTTCGGGAAGTTGACATCAATGGCTATCCAATGATTACGATTAATATTGACACAACCATATAGGTTGTCAATGTCTGTCTGCCAAATCTTATAAGTTTTTGAATCAAGAGGACTATCACCATTGTATTGGGCAAAGTGCTCGTCCCTAAATATGAAAATTTTTGGATCTTTGGAGAAATCAACGTAGTCGTTTAACCAAACATTCACGGCCCATGGATCCCAGAACCCAAATCTGTCTCTGAAAGGCGAGTTTGGCCAAATGGATCTCAACCTGAACGTAGTCAACACTTCTTCTATGTGCTGCAAGCAGAGTAGTAAACGTAAGTGTACAAATATGCAGACTTCAAAATGGTCCAATCCAAGAGATAAACCTGCAATATAAAATGGTATATACAAAAATTGCAAACACTCACAAAATCTCTTAGCCATCCATAGTCAGTAGTAGGCCATTTCGATTTAGGTACAATCATTTCATTAAAGAACCAAACTTGAGAATTTGAGCTTTCTACCGGTTTTCTCCTGTAATCAGGATATGAAGATGTCAAAACGAATATGCATTACAAAACGAAACAAAACTGCAACAGAAAACAAAAACTGCATCACAAAAAAAAACTGCAACGCAAAACAAAACTGCAACACATAACAAGCCATGATAAGACAAAACAAAACAAAATTGCAAAAAAAAAAACTGCAACAACACAAAACAAAACTGCAACACAAAACAAAACTGCAATACAAAACAAATCTGCAAAACAAAAAAAAATATGCAAAACAAAACAAAACAAGCCATTATGGTGAAGGTTGCGTGATACGTACTCATCAGCTGCAATCCACTCCATCAACGCCAGTAGCTTCTCGGATGGCACCATATCCATTGGATCATAGTCATTTGCTAAAGATACAACATCTGGTATAATGCGTTTGACGGTAGAGTTGCCTAGGTAAGGTAAAGCCTGAGTAGCTGCCAATGAATGGAATCTCTTTACCAGTAATGCACGCGGTTCCTCAGCATTGAGAGCCTTCGCCAAAACATCCAGTTTTTTCCCAAGAGCATCCATTCTCTTATCCTCAGAATCGTCATCTGAACTAGGTGGTACCTTTTTTAAGACATCCTTTTCAACCGTCTCCGAACATCTACAACAAAATCAGAGTCATGTGTGTTGTGTTTTACAACTTTATTTGGATTATTAGGCTTCTTGTTTTGCCTCTCGTACACCTTTTCCTCTGTAACCTTCCTTTCCTCCTCTTTGTTGTTCATCATTTCCACACCAGGTGTTACCTCCGTAGGCACTGCATCTACCTTTTTTTGAAACATGGGATCCTTGGCCAGTGTTTTATCTCTTCCTTTCCAAATTATGAGAAGGAAAATTATCCTCACATTTCTCTGGATAGCTCAGCCAAGACTGCTCAGAAAATATAATCTCATGTTATGAACAATAAACGTATAAGATTTATTTTGAAAAGGCATATCACACTCACCGACGTCTCAGCATCCAAATCAAAATCTACTGGTTGAGTATACCTCCCTTTTTCCTCCTTCAACATCCGCACATCACCTTGTAGCGCGTCAATTTTACCTTCCAAAATGGTGAACCGATTGTTCATAGTTTCTTCAAACTTTCCCACTAATGTGGCCAGGGACTGCACCAACTCCATCACTGTCTCGTCACCACTAACCTTCGAAGGACCTTGTTCAACTTGTTATCTAACCTTCTCTCCTTTTTTGTTTTTTTTGTCTCCTTAAATTTCCTCTTTTTTCTTCCCTCTTCAACGAACACAATATGAGATTGATTAATTTTAACAGGCCATTGGTTTGGGACCAAGGCATCCTTCATGAGATCTTCAATCAACTTATCAAGCCTAGGATCATCTTGAAGATGATTGTCAGGCCAAATAGGGTACATTTTCTCCACAGAGACTGGGAATATATGTCTGACACGAACCTACCAAATATCAAATGAATAATGCATGGTAATCAAGCATCATACTAAACAAAACAAGATATCTATAAAATAATAATGCAATACAAAAATAAAACCGCAATAGGATAAACTGCAATATAAAATAAAACTGCAATATAAAATAAAACTGCAATATAAAATAAAACTGCAACATAAAATAAAACTGCAATGTAAAATATAACTGCAATAGAAACAAATTCTTCGATGGAAATACCTCTTTGTGATTCTGTATTTCATCAGCAATGAAGTCAGCAAACTTAAATTGTTTACGAGAACCCTGCCAATGGAGAAGAGATGGTCCTTCACTGACATCTCTTCGATTCCCCTCCAAAACCCCTAAACCGGGAACTGAATCAAATACCCATATGTAAAATGCGTGAATCAAACCTTGAACGGTTTGAGACGAGTTATCGAAGTCGGTAGTCTTCATCAAGGACTCTATTCGCAAGCGTAAATGGAATCCTTGAACCTACATGAATCCCACAAATGAAAACATCTATGCAACATAACCTACACAACATCATCCTTTCCCGAAGATCCCATTTTCCAGGTTTTACACGTGATATTATCGTATCTAACTCGTCAAGTGTTGGAGCTTCCTCATATGATTTTCCCATTTATTTTCAAAAAGTATGATGATCAATATCACATACGTCTGATGGGTCACATGGCTCACAATTAAGGCCCGTTATCTCTACAATCTCGTTGAGAAAAAACCTTAGTGGTATGCTGTTAATTGTAGACCATATCTCATGTGTATTGTTGACAGATAACTGATGGCACAAAATATATCGGACTGTGGAAGATGAGAATACATAGTTCATGTCAGTCAATTTCAAGAAAACACCAAATGATGTTTCCTTCAACGCTTCCCAAGCATCATCCCCTACTTTTCGTTTGTTGTCACGAAGCCTTTGCAATACGAGAAGTGGTTATCTATCGCCAACCTCATCAGTATTATGATACAACTATGATGAAATGTATTGTTCTAAAAGAATAAAGAAGACATTAAGAACTAGACAGAAACTACAAGGTGTGTTAGAAGTGTTTGGAAAAGAATTTAGTGTGCAAGATGGAGTTACTGACCAATCTGGAATAATTAAACAATTATGTATGATGTATTGAAGTAGGAAATACTTCTAGAAGTCCTCAGCTTTAGAATATGGCCGGTGGTATTTAAATTAGTCAAGGAAAACTCGCATGCTGGTTTTAGAGTCTTAACATTGTGGGCGCATGTTTTGACTTAGTGAGCTGTCACAATCAGATTAGTTCTTAGCTAGTTTTAGCACCTCGACAAGTTTCACTCCATTTGAATACTTTGCCATTTTTTCATAAAAAACTTGTATTATTTTCTATTTAACTCTCTTGTAATATTTGCAATCAAATTAATGGGAATTATTCTCTCCCTTCATCTTTACTCTCGACATCTCCTCACCTCTCTATCTTCTTCATTTCTTCTTCATCTTTTCTCATGCTTAATCACTAAATCTTACATGGTATCAGAGCATTAAGCTCTAAGTCCTTAAAAATTCTGCATAATCTCATATATTCTCTCATTTTATAGCTTTAATCTATGTTCTTAAACTTTGTACTTCATTTCTGTTTTTTATTTTCTAAATCTGTTTCTCTTGAAAACACTCTTTTTCTTCAACCTGTTCTTTATGGAAAACCAGAAGAATATAGTTGCTCCAGTCCTTCTAAAAGGAATGAATTACCTCATATGGTCAAGGACCATTACGATTCTGTTAGGAGGAAAAGGTTTGTTAAGCTATGTTCTTAAAGAAGCTCCAAAGTTTTCTGTCAAAGAAGGTACTAAAGAAGATGAAGAATCTGTCAAAGATGATACCAAAGAAAGTGCTGCTGTTTAAGAGGACAAATGGTTACAAGAAGACCAAATGGTACTTGGGATTCTTCAAAGCTCCTTGGAATCATCCATTTTAGAGGCTTATTCTTATTGTGAGTCCTCCAAGGAGTTGTGGGATACTCTCTACAAAGTGTATGGTAATTTGTCTAATCTTACAAGAGTTTATGAAGTTAAGAAGGCCATAAATGAGCTCAACCAAGAGGATTTAGAGTTTACAAAGCATTTCGGCAGGTTTAGGTGTCTTTGGGCAGAACTTGAAATGTTAAGACCACCTGCAATGGATACTACTATCATTAATGAAAGGAGGGAACAAGACAAAGTCTTTGGACTGCTCCTCACTCTAAATCCGACATACAATGAGTTGATAAAGCATATTCTAAGGTCTGAAAAGCTTCCCACATTTGAAGGTGTTTGTGCACAGATTCAAAGAGAACAAGGTTCTCTTGGACTATTTGGTGGAAAGAAAGAACTTGTCATGGCTAACAAGGGATTTTTCAAGGCAGATGACAAAAAGAATCTATCTTGTGATCATTGCAAAAGAGAAGGCCACACCAAGGATAAATGTTGGGTTTTACATCCACATCTTAAGCCAAAAAAATTCAACAACAGTTTCACACCAAGGTTCAATGGTCCAAGGGCTCAATATGCTCAAGACAAGAGGGAAATTGTGGCGGGAAATTCAAGCATGGCTGAATACTCAAGTGGAGACACTAGCATGCCTCACAGATTTAATCAAGTCAAAGGGGATGGAACCAAGTCCCTAGTATTGGTGTCCTACAATCCTTAACCACCTGCTCAGAATGAATTTGTGAGAAGGAGTGATTTGGATGCACTAGTTAAAGCCTTAAAGGAGGCTTCAATGACTAGTAATGTGATTGGTAATGTAGGGGGAAAATCATTGCATGCTAGGAATATTGCTAGTCCTTTGATTTTAGATTCTGGTGCATCTCATCACATGACTAACAATTTAGACTTAATAGAGAACTTAGAACCTGCCCTAGGTAATGTTATAATTGCAAATGGTGACAAGATTTCTATTAAAGGTGTTGGAAGTCTTAGGTTGTTTGATAGAGAATCCAAAGCATTTTATATGCCATCCTTTACTTCTAATCTTTTATCTGTTAAAAGAATCACAAATGACTTGAATTGCAATGTTATCTTTGGGCCTAATGATGTTCATTTTCAGGATATTAAGTCTCAACAAGTACTTGGTATGGGTGAGACCAAGGATGGATTGTATGTGCTAGGAGACAACAAGAATAATCCCCCTTTATCTTCTGTTTTTACTTCAGTTTTTGAGAATGTTAGTAGTGATGTATGGCATGCTAGACTAGGGCATCCTCATTTTAGAGCTTTAAAACTCATGTTGCCTAGTTTTTGCTTTAAGAACAATGATTGTGAAGCTTGTATTTTAGGCAAACATTGTAGGAGTGTTTTTCCTAAGTCCACAATCGTTTATGCAAATTGTTTTGATTTGATTCATTCTGATGTGTGGACTTCTCCTTGTGAGTCTAGGGAGCACCATAAGTATTTTGTGACATTCGTTGATGAGAAATCAAAATATACATGGCTGACTTTGTTGCAATCAAAAGATAGGGTGTTAGAAGCATTTATAAACTTTCAAACATATGTCTCTAACCATTTCAATGCAAAGATTAAAAATTTTAGATCAGATAATGGAGGAGAATATACAAGTAATGCTTTTAAACAACAACTAGCCAAACATGGAATCTTACATCAAACAAGTTGTCCATACACACCTCAACAAAATAGTGTTTCCGAAAGAAAGAATAGACATCTCATGGAAGTGGCTAGATCAATGATGTTCCACACCAATGTGCCAAAGCGATTTTTAGGAGATGCGATTGTCTCAGCCTGTTATTTAATTAATAGGGTTCCTACCAAAGTCTTGAATGATATGTCTCCATTTGAGGTACTCAACAAAACTCAACCATCTATTAGTCACTTACGTGTTTTTGGTTGTGTACATTTTGTTCTCGTGCCTGGAAAGCAAAGAAACAAACTAGAAGCCAAGAGTATGAGAGCTACGTTCCTTGGATATTCCATCACACAAAAAATGTACAAATGTTATGTGCCTGAAACAAGGAAGCTCTTAATATCAAGGGAGGTGAAATTTATTGAGCAAAAGGGGTACTATGATGAAAAGAATTGGGAAGCCTTGAAGGATCTTCCCAATACACCTTCGGATAGGGCAACAAACCTTAGGATGTTGTTGGATAAGCTTGGTATTGATCTTACTCCAAACTCACAAACAGAAGTCTCTAGCCCATCTCAAGGATCTCAAGAATCTCAAGATACACCAAACAATCATGATGATGAGACAAATCACCTTGATCATGAGGGGGACACACAACAGCATATGATTCATCCAAATGGGCAAGAAGACACTAATACCACATGTGATACCAATCCGGATGAACAAGTTCATGATCAAGTTCATGATCAAGCTGATTTGCACAATGAAGTCCATGATCAAGCTGATTTGCAAGTATCCACACCAATACAAGAACAACAACCTATCCGGAGGAGAAGCACAAGAATCAGAAAACCTACTTCAAATTGGATCAACACAAGGGTGTATTACAATAACAAAGATGTGGCTCATCCAATACAAGGGGTTTGCTCCTTATCTCACTTTTCTTTAAATCATCAAGTGTTTATTGGAAAATTGGACCAAGAACAGATACCAAGATCATATAGTGAAGCTATTGAACACAATGAATGGAGAGAAGTTATTGAAAGTGAGTTAAAAGCTATGGATACAAATAAAACTTGGTATGAAGAAGAACTTCCAAGAGACAAGAAGGCTGTGAGTTCCAAGTGGGTCTTCACAATAAAGTATAAGAGCAATGGAGAGATTTAAAGGCACAAAGCGAGGCTAGTTGCAAGGGGATTCACTCAAACCTATGGATAAGACTATTTGGACACATTTGCACCTGTAGCCAAACTACACACGGTAAGAGTGATCTTAGCATTAGCTACTAATCTTGAGTGGGATTTGTGGCAGATGGATGTTAAGAATGCCTTCTTACAAGGAGAATTAGACGAAAAAGTATACATGTATCCACCACCTAGTTTAGAAGGATCAATCACTAAAGAAAAAGTACTTAGACTCAAAAAGGCAATCTATGGGTTAAAGCAATCACCCAGAGCCTGGTATCACAAGCTTAGTTCCACCTTGAAGACAAGGGGATTTTCAAAATTAGAAAGTGACCATACTTTGTTCACCTTGTAAAGCCAAAGAGGTATAATGGTCATTCTCATTTATGTAGATGACATAATCATCTTTGGGAATGACAAGGTAGGTATTCAATCCACTAAAGACTATCTTAAATATGTTTTTGATTAAAAGATCTTGGAGTACTAAAGTACTTCCTTGGGATAGAAGTTTGTAGATCCAAAGATGGATTGTATCTATCTCAAAGGAAGTACACACTTGATTTTGTAAGTGAAACAGGAAAGCTTGGATCAAAACCTTGCAAGACTTCACTTGAGGATGCTACAAAGTCATTAGAGAGGGGGAGATTGAAGACAAACCTTTTGATGATCAACACCAATATAGAAGACTGGTTGGTAAGCTCATATACCTAACTATAACAAGGCCTGATATATGTTTTGCTGTGAATCGGGTTAGTCAATATATGCAAGCCCCAAAGATGCACCATTGGAGCATGGTTGAAAGGATCTTGAGGTACCTAAAGGGGGCTCCTGGTCAAGGCATTTGGATGGGTTGCAACAAGAACACATAAATTTTTGGATATTGCGATGCATATTGGAGAGGAGATAGAGTTGATAGAAAATCAACCACAGGCTATTGTACCTTCATCGGGGGAAACCTGGTCACTGGAGGAGCAAGAAGCAAAAGATAGTGTCTTGCTCGAGTGTAGAAGATGAGAATAAAGCAATGAGAAAGTTAACAAATAAATTGGTTTGGCTAAAGGGGTTGCTAGAAGATTTGGGCATAGAGACAAAGACTCCAATAAAAATTCATTGTGATAACCAAGCAGTCATCCACATTGCTTCCAACAATGTATTCATGAAAGGACCAAACATATAGAAGTGGATTGTCACAAGGTTCGACAAATGGTGGAGCAAGGAGTTATTCTACCATGCTACACAAGAAGCTCATATCAATTGGCTAATATTTTCACCAAGGCAGCAAGTTTGAAGGTATGTGAGTTCATCCATGCAAAGCTTGGACTCACAACCCTTTCTCATGCCTAGAAGACCTCTACCTTGAAGCCTATACTCTTTTTCCCTCAATATGGTTTTATCCCAAGTGGTTTTCCATATTGAGGTTTTTAATCTGGTAGGACTTCAAAGGTTCCAAGCTTAGCCATTCTCCATGGTTAAGCTTGAGGGGGAGTATGATGAAATGTATTGTTCTAATAGAATAAAGAAGACATTAAGAACTTAAACAATTATGTATGATGTATTGAAGAAGGAAATACTTCTAGAAGTCCTCAGCTTCAGAATATGGCCGTTGGTATTTAAATTAGTCAAGGAAAACTAACATGCTGTTTTTAGAGTCTAACATTGTGGGCGCATGTTTTAACTTAGTGAGCTGTCACAATCAGATTAGTTCTTAGCTAGTTTTGGCACATGGATAAGTTTCACTCCATTTGAATGCCATTTTTGTCATAGACAACTTGTATTATTTTCTATTTAACTCTCTTGTAATATTTCAATCAAATTAATGGGAATTATTCTCCCCCTTCATCTTTACTCTCGACATCTCCTCACCTCTCTATCTTCTTCATTTCTTCTTCATCTTTTCTCATGCTTAATCACTAAATCTTACAAAACTTAAGTGGATATCCAACTATGCCTATGTAAAAATGTGAAGACACCATAAATCAATATGGTATTTACCAACAAAAATGTGAAATTGAACAAATATGTAATTTAAAATATGCAATTCAACGTAAATCTGCAATGGACAATTGAAACAAATGAATAAATCTGCAATTGAAAAAAAAATCTGCAATTGACAAATGAATAAATCTGCAATGGACAAATGAATAAATCTGCTTTGGACAAATGAATAAATGTGCAATGAATAAATGAATAAATCTGGAATAGAAACAAAAATCTGCAACTCAACATAAATATGCAATAGAAAAATTAAAATATGCATTTCATAAATCTGCAATAGAGAATAAAAGAATGCAATAAAAATTAAAATTGCGAAGAACAACTACCACAATACTCACCTTCAATGTCACGGGGAAGACGAAAAAATATCGAAGACGAACACAATAGAAGGGACGGCGAAGTATCGAAAACCCTAGAACGGACGGCGAATGTAAGGCGAAGACGAACACGTAACGCGGAGACAAACATAGAGACAAAGAAGAGAATGAAGACGGTGAAGACGGACATGGAATGGATAACGGCGAATACAGAGACGGAAAAGACGGTGACAGTTGAAGTTTCAAAAATCGGCAACGAGGAAGAAGATAATCGACGATTAGTTTTTTCACTTTAGGTTGAAATAATTTATTTTAGGGAATATTAAGTTTTTAAAATAATTCAAAATATCAAAATTATAGTTTTTTGCAAAATATTGGGTTAGTCTAGTCATGCCTCCAAACAAGGGTCATGTAAGCAATTTCGACAAAATGTTAGGTCATTCTGACTAATTTCTTTTTTTATATAGAAAAACAAATGGAAAAATGTCAAAAACTCATTATACTTTCAAATTTAGGAAAAACAAATCTTAAATTTTTGAATGAGCCATTTAAATTACAACTTTTAAGATTTGAATCATTTAAACGCATATATTTTCATTGATTAAATTATTTTACCTCCCAAAAAGTCAATTGTAGCTGAAATTAAACATTGTTTTTTTTGGAGTTTAATACGGTTTAGTCAACATAAATTTTTTAATTATAATTTAAAATTTAGGGGTTTAAATGGTTTTTTAAAAGTTCATTTTTTTGCTCAATTTTTAAAATTCATGTTTTATTTACACATAAATGAGACTCAAATTATCATGAAAACATACCAAACAAGACAAAGAGTTTCAAAGTGTTAAGATATTATCCTATTAACTTCTTTTTTCTTGAAATATTACTTGCTATTAGTTTCTCAACTTAGACACATAAACCTTAGCGTTGAAAAACAAATCATTCATTCACCTATAAAATATTCATTAAATCTTTTGGACTGAGATGTCATGGGAGAGAATGCAGATATAATGATTATTTAAGAGGTGAATGAATAAGCTGATTATCAACGTTAATGTTCATTTTTATAAGTGAAGAAACGAATAGTTATGACCATGACTATGTTCTTTTAAGTAAAGGTTGTTTGCTAGTTTGCTGTTTAATCTTGAATTCAATCGATAAAATAATTTAATGAAAGTGTAACAGAATTGAGCTCTCTCTTTCAATCATATATTTTGGGATAGCCTTTTGTTTTCAAAAGGACAAGCAAAAGGCAAGAACGAGGGATTTTATATGATTGTATTTTTGCCTGAACTTTTCAACATTATGCCAAAAAATCGAGAACTTTTAAAATTGGGCTAAAAAATCATAATCTATTTCAACTTACAACTAAATTTACTTATTTAAGTAACAAATTTTATGTTGACTAAGCTGTTTTAACCCCAAAAATCAACGTTTAACTTTCATTACATTTGACTTTTTTGGGGCAAAATGAATTAGTCAATAAAAATATATGTTTTTAGTAACTCAATTGTAAAAGTTGGGAAATGACTTGGCTCGTTCAAAAGTTCAAAGTTTTTTCCAAAATTTGAATGTTCATTGCTTGTTTGACATTTTTTCCTATAAACAAGTATATATAGTTATTTAAGTTTTTTTATTGGAGCTCTGGTGCCGGTGATTTTTTAGGGTTTCTCTGTATTTCCTTTCTTGACCTCCGACGCAAGGTACCGGCCTTGGTTGAATGTCCGGCGACATAGCTGGCTCCCCTGGGAGCTCGGAATCTCCTCGCCGACCTTCTTTAGATCATGTTGCATCTCCAGTTCTGAATGCGTCTCCTAACCTAGCCTTTGCTACAATTACGATCCCAACTAATCCTGCTTCTGATGCGTCTTCTTTTCCGAACAAGACACAATCTCCGGCATGGAAACATGTTGTTACGAAGACAGCCCAGACTCATGCGATTAAGCCTGATGTTGTACTAGATGAATCAACAACTTTCTCCTCTATTACTGTGACGCTCTTAATTGATAAAACTTTGTGGACAGACTATTTGGTTGGTTACTTTATTGGCGATGCTCCACACATCGGCAAGGTGCATGCCATGGTCAATCGAATCTGGAAACGAGAAGGACAGGTTTCTCGGATTGATGTCCAATTTCTCTCGGACGATACCGTTCTGTTTTGGATCGAGTCATCAGACATTCGCTCCCGTGTTTGTCGTCGGAAATATTGGCACATTGCCGATATCCTTC
>OVBE01002010.1:0-32900 GCA_900406425.1 Iberis pinnata | reverse complement strand
CCGTTGGCTTTTAGATACATTTTTGCATCTAATGCCTAGGTCATATAATTCTTTCCGGCAACATCCAGAACCGTGATATCGAGCTTTGTCAAATTCGACATGATAACTATAAAATAATTTATAAAACATAAATCAATGTATAGTTATATATGTTTTTTTAATAAAGAAACGTATAGAATTTTAAATATTAAATGCTTAATTTAAAAGTATAAATTAATGCAGTATTTAAGTGCATAATTTAAAGGCATAAATTAAATGATTAAATTAAAGACATAAATTTAAATGCATAATTTAAAGACATAATTTGGGGTATGTACCACCACATGATTGTGTAGGAGGCATTGCCATCCATAGGATCGAAGGGTATAGCCTTTCAATCGATCCAAATATATATCATTTTTTTATGATCTAGAAGGCATCGCCTTTCAACAGATCTAAGATATATCTTTTATTTTATGATCGAGGGGCATAGCCCCTATAATGATCAATGGAACAAAGTCCAAAAATTTTTATGATCAGGGGCAGCGCCCCTATAATGATCAAAGGGACATTGCCCGGTTTTATTTTATGATCGAGAGGCATAACCTCTCTAACGATCAAAAGGACTTAGCCCGAGAGGAAGGCAAAATCCTTCCACTCTGAAAATAAAATTCATAAACTTAAATTTAATTAAATTTGACAGAATAATATTTTACCTTAAATTTTTTAGCGGAATCGGGTTTCGGATATTTGATCGGGTAGAAACGTTCGTGCTGATAACGTGTTGTGTATATATATATATATATATGAAAGAGAGAGTTAAAAGGATTGAGATTCCTTTATTTGAAGTCGACGTAATACTAAGGGAGAGAATTTTTGTGTATTGATGTTGTTGTATCTGTTACAAGTGAAGTGAGAATACATGTATTTATAGTATCTCTAAACTCCTCTGACTCTTTTCTACTTTTCTATGTGTAAGACAAGTGCCTTAATATAAGAGTACATGGGTGACAAGGATAATTATCCACAATAGCAATAATTTTTTTTATTATTATTTTCTCTAAAACAAAATGAAAAAATAAGAAAAGAAAAGAAACTTAAATGGAAAAAAGAAAGCATGGAGAAGACAATATAAAAAAAGAACTCCGTCCAAACAAAAAGATTGAAGATATGTTGAAGATTTATGTTGCTAATTTTTTTTTAGTTTTGGTAAAATTTTTTTTTTCAGTTAAGCCACATACTTCATACATTTTCTAATGTCGCCAATGTTCAAGTGTTAAGTAGTGTTTATTAATGTGAATAAACCTAGTTTAGGAGGAGTAAGTAAATGGGCAAATAGCTCATGAGTTTAAAATGTTTTTCTAAAAAATGTATACAGAACGAGCCAAAAATATTTTTGAAAAATCTAAGACACAAAGTAACACGAATTTCTGATACCAACTGATAGGTCCCAAAACTCAAAGACACAAAATAACACAAATTTTCTCTTCATCCCCTCAAAAAAATGAAAGATAAGTCCTTAAATACAAGAATAAGTAACTGTCGACATAAGAAACAAAGTGGAAAACATGGAGAGAGTGAGATTGCTTTTCTTAATTACGCCGAACCTTTTTTTATCTCTTTCTTAATCGGTTTGGTTAAATTTGTACGATTGGATTTGGTTTAGCAAACCATTTGGTTCTCATCAGAATGCAATCCTCGAAGGAAGAACTATTAAAGCTTCGAAACCACAATACATCAGATTTATTTTATTTCATCCTAGGCATAATAGCTTTGTTGTATAACTTTCAAGTAACAAACTAGAATAAGTAAATAGTACAAGAAGATATATACAAAGAAGAGCATAGTTTTTGAACAACCATGAAAACGGAACATGAGTTTTTGAAACAAATAATTTGACATTATAAAATAATATATTTAATACGAAAATAGTGTGTGCACAAGTGGACTTAAGTAGCCTCCAAAAACTTCAACAACTTTTTCACCCTGAGGATGTACCATTGATACTAGTGGTTTCTCCATCATCAAACGGTCCGGATATATTGCAATGGGATCTCATCACAGATGGGTGTTCTACGGTAAAGTCGAGATACAAAGCCTATCAGAGTATGGGAAAATAAGTGTTACACAACCTCCACTATTTAAGAACATATGGAGTTGGAATATCCCTAACAAACTCATAATTTTTTTTGGTGGAAGATACTTCATAACGCGTTACCTGTGCTAACGAATTTGGGTCACATGAAGCTTATACAATCAATCTTCTGTCCAATATGTGGTGAGGAAGATGAATCTATTATCCACATGCTGTTTCATTGTCGGGTCAGCAAAGAAATTTGGGAGTTATCGCCTATCTCGATTTTGCCTACTAATAACTCCATATATACTATCTTTGACTCTATCCAACCCATTATCTCCCACTGTCAGGATTCAAATTATCTCATTAATGGCCTTTATCACCTGGTCAATTTGGAAGAGTCGCAATGCGCTCTTATATCAAGATAAAAAATGGTTTATCCAGGACACTATACGCCATGCTATTCAATATCATAAGTCTTGGGTGGATTCGAGGGATACAACTCACTCTGAATAGTCCAGCGTTACGTTGCACCGTGCGAATCACTTCACTACCTCAGCGGCTAGCATAATACCTGCGAATTATGTCTATTATACGGATGCATCTTGGACATCAATGGAGTCACCTACATGTATAGGGTGGTTACTTTATGATTCCAACCACCACTTATTATTATCACGTAGGGGTTCGATCTCTTCAGTGGAATTGTGTCTAATGGCGAAAACACCGGCTTTACGACATGCTCTAACGACACTTAGAATTCTGAACTTTTCTCACATAAGTTTTCGAATGGACTCACCGATTCTACTACAGACAATCTGGGCACAAATTAAGAAGCAGGTTGCTAGATATACTATCTCCTCCAAATGCCATGAGATTGTTTCACATATGAATGAAGCAACGGCTTCTTATGCGTATATCTGAATACGGAGGCAGATAATTTAGCCAAACAAGCAAGAGTTTCGATATCTCCCTTCATTGTAAAATGGCACTTTTAATTTATAAAATCTCAAAGTAAAAAAAAAGTAGTAAGAACCAAAACCATTGCTTTCTAATTCTAAAAACATCACATGCGAAATTAACTGAATTTTATACATAAGAATCAAATTGTTTATGCATAGACTACTTTTTCAGTTTCTTACAACTCTACTTCTCTCTGTACCCATTCTCATATCAAGTGTAGACAGAACTTGTGGCATCGACATTCCTCCAGACACAACAATCTCTGCAACACACCCCACAGATCAGTAAATAATGTCACTTCTAACAGTAAAAAACTAGAATCAAAGGATCTTGGCCTCACCTATACCTTCCCTTACTGACAGATTTGGTCTGATCACATCCTTAGTACTAACAAGGAATACATCTCCAATGTAAAGATGATTTGTGGGAACATACACGCAACAAAGTTCCTCTTCATCTGCATAAGTCTACACGGTATACATTTAGGTTTTGTTTTAGAAAGAATAAGCTTGTGGATTCTTAGTTATAACAAACCTGTAAAACGACGGTAGATGTGATAAACCCGATTGCATATTCACCAATACGTGGATGCCTTATAATTGCAACTTCCTTGAAAGCCTGTGTGTTTTGATCTAGAACATGAACAAGTCATATAATCATATCAATACTTTACCAAACAGAAATTAAAGAGAAAACAGTACCTGGTGAAATGGCAGTACTAATTTGCTTTGAGGCATTGTAGATGTGGCGAACAAATGGCATTCGCTTGATAAACCACTCTCCCAAGTTTAGAACCGATGTACCCAACCATGATGACATAAATACTCCAACCAAAAAGATAAATGTAATGGATGTTATAAAGCCAAGCCCTGAAAATCAAATTACACAAAGATTAACATCAATTGTTGTGTGCTTACATTGTCTTCTAAACCATGATTTTGGTTTCCATATGCACATTTCCAACGAGTTACTTCGTTATTGCCAATGAATGAATGGTTGGTTAGTTAGTTACTACACAAAGGACATACAAGTTGGAGTGGGCATTCGGTTCAGTTATTTATTTATTATTTTTTGCTGAATTGAACCGAATATAATTTCAGTTCGGTACTCGGTTTTGTTTTCGTTTTTAAAGTTCAGTTTTTTCGGTTGGAAAGTCTTAATTTCAGTTAAAATTTAGTTAATTTTCAGTTTGTTCGGTTAATTTTATGAAATTCGGTTCGGTTTGGTTCGGTAAATATAGTTTAAAATAAAATTGTTGCCGAACCAAACCGAAAACCGAAGTACCGAATCAAACCAAGTTAACCGAACCGAATCGAATCAACCAAACTAAATTCGGTTCGGTTAAAATGCCCAACCCTACATAGAAGGAAAAGAAGCTGACCAAATATATTAATTCCGAGCTGAGCATAGATTGGGGAGAAAAATCCATCAACGAAATGAATGAACCACCATGTCACATAGAAAGTGATCGCCATTGGAAGTAAGATAACACTGCAGGATGATTTAGGTAAGCAATCCAGACTCTAGCTTAGGTAAACAAAGAAGAGAAACGCTCTTACCATCCAGTCATGAACTTCTTTGATGCCCAGCTTCTGATTAACTTGTAAAAGGTCTACAGATTTAACAATTTTTTCAGTAAAAAAAACCCAAAACCAGAGTTTCACTTTTGAATTGAACAAACTATAAGTTAAAGCAGAGCAATCACAACAACAGATCCCTAGTTTCTTGAAATCTTGGAACCTTCGAATTCTCGAAATAAATGCCTTGAACTCACAGTAAAACTACAACCTCGACCAACTACGAGAAAAATTAGCACTATTAACCCTCAAAAACCTATAAAAATTTGATCAATTTCCATAACCGAAACCCTAAATCGCAGAATACGAACATCACAATCTATAAAACCCTAAAGAGGTATTTCTGAATCGAGTAAACACAAAACCTCGTGGCCAGCGTGATGAGAAGAAGAAGAAGAAGAAGACGAGGGTTTGGGTGTAGCATCGTCATCATCTTCAGTAGAATGAGCAACTGGAATTTGAAGCTCCCGATCTCTGTTTGCCATTACGTTTCCGGGTTGCGCGTCGCCCATACACAGTCACGAAGAAAAAGGAATTAATAGAGATGGAGAAGAAGGGAAGATCAACAACAATGGAAGAAAGGTCAAAGATTCGACGAGGATGAAAATTCTCAAGCTGACTTTTTAAAATTTTATTTTTCAAAACTCGACGATGAGTGACTTATCTGTTTCCAGTCTGTTTCGGAAATTTGTTATTAAAATTTCATTATAGTATTTCATAAGGAAAAATATAACTATCTCTAATCATTTAAATTATTATTGGATGGCAATTATTCCTTTTGTTTCAACATACGTAAGGAAATTATTTAATTGAAATAATTTGGGATAAAGATAGTATTTTTTTTTTTTGTCGTCTAAAGATTAAAACCAACAAGAGTTACAATAGCAAATACATATGCGAAAAAAAAAATAAAACCGAAAGTTAAGCTAGCGGATGAAAACATATCCCCGAAGATAAAACACAACTAAACAAAGCAAACCAAGCGAAGAAAGAGGAGTTTGAACTCCCAAACTTTAATCGGATCAGCATAAATCACTAAACCATTGAACCCGGCGGCACAAGCACCTCCGGTAACTATGGAAAACCAAGCAAAAGGCTTTCAACCCAATCTTGAACCGGCTTAGATAACTCTCACAAACCCACTCCAATTAGAATATATTCTCCGAGCAAAGCCGACGAATGTCAAACACTGCAGCTGAAAAAGTAAGCTTATACGGACGCCTGTCACGAACGACCGAAGAACCAGGATAACAAGCTGGATCACTATCATCGAGCGTCCTGGAAATGCTTGACCCGGAGAAGAAATGAAACTGGCAATGTCTTGAAGCTAGGAACGGAGACAAGGAAGGAACGGACGAGAGAGCCACAGAGAAGCCAAGTACCAGGAGGAACAGCCAACAACGGTCCATAACCAAAAACCAACCGCACACTACAACTGATTCCAAAACCGAGACAGCCAAGGCAATAACAAAAGCTACAAACCAAAACCTACACAAAAGCTCATAGAGAGTCTCAACACCAAAAACTCGACACAAAAACAGCCCAAAACCGCCAACAACGAAGGCAAAGCTAGCTCTACCTTTACCAACTGACAATTAGACAACAGGGACAGCATATCAACACCATAAAGAACTTCTGAAAACCTAACCAACAACCCAAGACAGAAGAACAAGCCTCTAAAAAGAACAGGTTACACCAAACACAACCAGAGACCGAAGACTGATATTTGAGTCAAAGACCGAAGCCAGAAAACCGAGAACAAGGCGGAGTCTAACCGCTCAGAACTAGAGAACAAGAACGGACCTGGATTACTGCGGTTAAGGAAGAAATAGGCATGACCCATCGAACTGCACCAACCAAAAAATCACATGAGGGAAGAATCGACGGAACAGGGTCCTTGGTTCAAACCCACCGCGACAAGGAAGAGAAACTAGACCAAAACACCTTCAAAGCGCCGAGAAACTCCGAAAAAAGGGAAACCGCTATACAAACAGAAAGAGGAAGCACTAGGACCGGCAGTGGCGCTGTGTGAGCCACCGGCCGCCGGTCACAACTCACTCAGAAGAAACGACGCCTAGGGTTTTAGAGAAGGGAGACAATCGCTTTTTTTGGAGAGAGAAATTGCACTCTTCAGGATGGATAAAGATAGTATTTAAAACTATATCGATCTATAATAAATCAATCTACTTAATATTAACAATCACAAAATATAAAAATACGATTAATTTATAATGAAAAATAAAAACATCATAAATGATGATAGTGAACTATTTTTATGAATGATAAATTTTTATAATGATTGATTTATGTGAATCTTAACTTGTTTGTGTGAACGTTGAATAGTTAGTGTGAATGAACAAAAATACATATTTTTAAATATATTGTAATGTTAGAAGAAAATATTTTGGCAGTTGATTATGTTATATTCTTCTAAAATAGTACTATTTGTTATTAAAATAAATGGAGTCCACCAAAAATGATGAAAAAATAAAATATTCTGCTTTTTGTTACTCTCTAAAAGAATAGAAGAAAAATATTACCTTGGAACATTTTAACCGCCATTTTTTTCACTAATAATTACCCTCTTATTTTATTTCTCTCCTTCCACTCATTTTTTTTTTATTTTCCACCATTTTCATCCAAAATATTATAAATACCTATTTTTAAATTAAAAATATCTATTTTCTAAAATAAAGAACAAAATGTAACTAATTTACAAAATTACTTTTAAAAAACCCATAGGTTTTTTTTTCTTAATGCACACTAATACTCCTATTGCATTGTTAATTTGTTACAATATTATGATATTTTATATCATTTTCTTGAATATTTTAGAAAATAGGTGGTTTCGCACCATACACATAGAATTTTTTATAAATTAAACTTTTATTAATTACATTTTGATTAGCTTATAATTTTATTTGTTCAACATATTTTAATTTATAATTTGTTATTTTTAGTTTCAAATAAAATGTTATTGTTTATCAAAAATCTAAAAACAACTAATAAGATATAAAAACATTTAATAAATCAAAGAGAACATAAACTTTAAAATATATAATTTTTAATATCAAAAATTCAAAGAAAAGATACATATCAAGAGAAAAATTATACAAACGTTTTTGAAACATGAATTATCATCGAGATATAATTTAAAAACAAAACACATCCAAAAGAAAAATAGACAATATAAATTAAAGAGTAAGAATAAAGTAAATATGTATTTGATTCAAGGAACGAATAAAGAATCAAATACACATTTAAAATATAGTAAATATTTAGTTTATAAATTTTAGTGCATAAGTTATAAAATTAAATTAAAAATACAAAATTAATTCAAAAAGATTAAAATATATAATAAAATTTTAAAATACTAAAATAGATAGTAAACGATATTTAAAATAAAAAACATTTTTAAAAATTTATGTTTGAAAACGAATCGAATAATACGTAAGCAAATTTACTGGTAATATATATATTGTACACTTTGTTCATTTATTTAGAGTAAGTGACGTTCATTGTTTTTTGTTGTTGTTGGAATGTGATACTATCTATATTCAACAAAAAAACTTTACAAGAATGTTATTTTGAATTTGTCTAAATTTTAATAGATAAAATAATCAACTTAATCTAGAACTAAACCACATTTGCGACAAGTCAGGAATGTGTAATACATTACCCACCCTTAATGAACTGATTTTATGCTTGATATCCGACTCTATTTGACTAATTAAAGCCAAAGGAGTAGCAGCTTGGTGACCATTTCTTCGGCGATTTATTTCCATCCAAAGGTGATGAATCACACTTTGAAAGAGAAGGCTCAATAGAAGAGAACGGGCCGAGGATTGAGGTATTAACAGCCGAACCTGAAGCAGATCCCAATCATTAGTGTAATGAGAAGACATTAAAGGATGAGCTAAATTCTTCCAAATCGTCTCTGAGAATTTACAAGTAAAGAAGAGGTGTTGACGAGTTTCAAGTGGAGCAGAGCAAAGGGAACAAGATACTAGTGAAGAGCTATTCCATAACGCAACTCTATCACTTGTTGCTAGACGATTATGCATAGCTAGCCAGGTTAGAAAAGCGTGTTTTGGAGTAGCTTGAGAGAACCATGTTAACTTGGACCATGAACAGACCGGTTTTGTTAATCGAAGCTGATATAACATATGCTTAAACGAGAAAGAACTGGCATAAGAACCATTCTTCCTACGCAGCTCATATCGGTCTTCTACATGAGATAGAGCTGGAATCGGTTGGGTGGAGAGAAAATTGACCAGAAAGGCCAATTGAGGGTGTCGTTGAGGATAAAATAGCCAATTCGATGTAGCAGCCTCAACAACCGTAGCACCAGGCCGAATACCAAGTGATCGAAACCCCCGAAATCCAACTATATCGTAAAGACGACCAAGTGTAGACCAAGAATCAAACCAAAAGGATAGTGTATTACCTCTCCCTATCGTAGCTTTGAGAAATGGATATATTATGTCTCTTAACTTTAATAGCTTATTCCAAACCCATGAACCTGAGTCCTTTGATAATTGCCAGAAAGAACCCTCACCAATAATGTACTCCTTGATCCAATTAACCCATAGTGAATTCTCAGCTGTTAAGAGTCGCCAAATCAAACGTAAACCAAAGATTTTATTGACAATTTTTAATTGATGAAATCCTAATCCCCCTTCTTCTTTTGGATAGCATAAATCTGCCCAAGCAATCTTTGCTTTAGATGTATTGAGTTATGGACCTGACCAAAGAAACGCTGCCATAATGCCCTATAGTTCTTTGATACATCCACTTGGTAGACGAAAAGCTGCAAGCCAGAAATTTGAGATGCTACGAATGACCGATAGTATGAGCTCCAATCTTCCAGCAAAGGGCAAGAAACGAACAGACCATGTCTGAAATTTAGCTCGAATCCTATCCAATAGGGGAAAATAGTCACACAGTCTCATACTCTTCGTAGTAAGAGGAAGTCCTAGATATTTCATAGGGAGAGATCCTCGTTGTACTTGAAACGACGATGATAATACTGTACTAGCAGTTTCTGATAATCCAGTGAGGAATAAAGTTGATTTTGTGAGATTTATCTTCAGACCTGACCATCTACCAAATTTCTCAAAGACTCTAAACACCTCTTCTATAGATTCATATGTTCCTTTAGTGAAAACCAGAATATCGTCCGCAAAACATAGATGCGTTAAGCGTATGTCTGAACATTTTGGGTGATAAGAGAGACGATTCAATTGGGCTGAAGAATCAAGAAGAGCAGAGAGGACATTCATACCAATAACAACCAAGTAAGGTGAGAGTGAGCAACCTTGTCGAAGACCCCTGTTGCTTTTGAAAAAACCTGCTAATTCACCATTTACTTGAACCGAGAACCAAGCTGTCGACAAACAAGTCATGATCCACTTGATAAATATCTCTGGGACTGCTGCAGATTTTAAAATATTAGCAAGAAAAATCCATTGAAGTGAATCGAAAGCTTTAGCTAAGTCTACTTTTAAGGTACATCAAGGAGAAACATGTGGCTTATGATACCCATTTACAATCTCAGTTTCTAGTAGAAAATTTTCCAGCAATAATCGATCTTGAACAAAGGCTGATTGGTTAGGTAAAATGAGGTCAAGAAGAAATAACCTGATTCGATGAGCCAACAACTTCGAGATTACTTTATAAATAAAGTTACAGCAAGAAATAGGGTGATAGTCTTTGATTTCCATGGCATCATCCTTTTTAGGGATAAGGGACAAGATTGTTGAATTTATACCTTGAGGCAAGAACCCATACTTAAAGAAGGAGGTGACAGCCGTGATAAAGTATGATCCAATAATAGGCCAAGCAGCGATGAAGAATCCTTTAGTGAGACCATCGGGTCCCAGGGCTTTGTTACTAGGCATAGATCAAACAGTCACTATGATTTCTTTTGCTGTAACTTGTTGTACTAACTGGTTAACTTGTGATCCAGAGCATCTAAATGTGAGAAGACCTTGGAGATAGGTGACATCACAATCCTGATAATCAGCTGGTTCAAATTACAGAAATTGACGAAACCATTGCTCTGCCTCAGTCTTTAGTTCATTTGGATGAGTGAGTATTTTCCCGGTGGAAGTTTGGAGTCTTCTTATTGAGTTTCTTGATGTTCTTGCTTGAGCCACCATATAAAAGAACCGATTATTTTTGTCTCCATTTTTCAGCCAATGTACCTTTTCCTTTTGACGAAAAAAGCAGCTTCAAGAGTGGAGAGATGATACCATCGAGACTGAGCTTGTGATTCAGCATTAAATGAAATTGGTGAAGGATTTCTCATAGCTTTATCTTGATATTGTGAAAGATGTGTATAAGCTTCTTTGACTTTAACAGGAATATCACCAAACTTTTTTCTGTTTAGATGCCTTAGAGGTAACTTTAGACTTTCTAGCTTGTGATGGAAACGATAAAGTGCTGTTTTGGAGGCAAAAGAGGCGCTGTTAAGGTCCAGGTGCGGTGAACTGTTGGAAGAAAATCCTTAGGCAAGGTTAGAAGATTTAAGAACTTGAACGGTCTTCTTGTCGCTGGCTGCGGTGAGCCCAAAAGAACAGTGCAGCGCATGTGATCAGATACAGCTCCAGAATCAAATAGAGCCATGGAGTTAAGAAACCAAGTAAGCGAATACGGGTTAATAAGCGCGTGATCTAGATTTTTACCGATCGGATCATTGTCTCTCCTGTTTGACCAGGTAAAAAGAGGTCATGAGTAAGCCAAACTTGTTAGAGCACATTTAGCAAGTGTTGTATGAAATTCATGCATCCCTTGCGTGACTGTCGTTATACCTGAATTTTCAGAGACTGTCACAGTTTCATTGAAATCTCCAATAATAAGCCAAGGCTTGGTGTTGAACATTGGTAAACTGTTATGATTTTGTAGATCAGCCCAAAGAGTATTTCGTTCATCCATAGAGTTGGAAGCATAAACAAAAGAAACCAGAAAATCCATATGGTGTTGAGGGTGAACAACAGAGCATGTGATGAGTTGAGCCGATTTGAACATGGGAGTAACCACCAAAGAGTCATCCCATACTACCCAAATTCGACCAAGAGTGTTGAATTCATAATTAGATAACAGAGACCATCCCGGGAAGATATAATACTAGTTCATTGCTTTGCTACTAAGTCTAACTCTTCTTGCGCCCACATAGTTGAAAAATTTTTTCTTGATCTCATATATCGTGTGTCATATTCAAGTGTATGCTATTGAGAAATTATTTAAGAGCTCAGATTTACATCTCAGCTTTGTTGTTGTATAACATTTTGGTACAAGCGGAAAAAGCGGCTGCAAGCGGCCTTTAATAACATTACATTTTGACCCTATCCCTCTATTCACTCGTCCAATACGTCTCACAGTCTCTTAAGAAAATAATCAACATGAAACTCAATTTCCAGCAAAAACAACTAAAAATGTTAATCTAAGTTACACACCTTTTAGCTCTTTTTATAAGTATCCTAAAACATAGACTATTGTTCTTCAAGTCTTGTCTCTTTCCATAATCTTCTCCAAAGAAAATTTTCGTTTTCTTAAAGTCTTTCTTTTCCTATAGGAAAACATTTTCTTAACCCAGGTGTCCTGCCACTTAATGAGAGCGCAAACTAGTCACGTGGGTGTCCAAATAGAACTCCACGTGTCAGTTCGTGGAGCGGTGCAGCCTACATATGCAATTCAAAGTGGTCGAAAATCGATCCTAGGTGGAGGTACTCACAACTGTGAGTTCTTTACCACCAGAACTAGATGCTCCGGTTAAAGGAAATCGACAAGACTTGATGAGAAGAAAGTTTTCCTTTAGGAAAAGGAAAGACTTGAAGAAAGGAAAACATTATTATTTCAAGTCTTTCTTTTTCATAAAGGAAAACTTTCTTCTCATCAAGTCTTGTCGTTTCCTAAAGGAGAAACTTACTTTTATTTAAACCTTTCATTTTCCCGAGTCTTCTTTATCAAGTTTCTAATCTCACAACATCTTGAATTCCCACCCAATCCAATCAATGTTTCTCAAGATTTAGCATGTTTCCCGCTTGATTTGTTTGTGCCATGTCCTGAGGTTCTACTTAGTTTTCTTGTATCATCATTTAATCTGTCTATGCAACGTCTTGTAATTCTGCTCAATTTTCATGCATCTCTACTTGATCTGTCTGTGTAACGTCCTGAGTTACTGCTCAGTTTTTTTCTACCTTCAATATTACTCTATTTGATATTGAGTTTGATAAGAAAGCGCTCATTACATTCAATACATGCTTCAACAGTATGCAAACCAGAATGTCCAATCAACCGTATCCAATATAGATATTATTGAGGGCAACTAACCATTGCTAAAGATAAAAACCGTATTAGTTATGATCAAAATTTAAAAACAGTAAATGATAGTCATTAGCACAACAAACTGAGAATCTAAAGGATAAAAAAAAACCAGCTATGCTCCAACCGATACGTGTTCCCCTTGAACTTTACGCATGTTTTCCCCTTTCTTGATTGCACAACTCAGCCAAAAAATTAGCTAGAGTAGAATATAGTGAAAAATTACCTTCATCAAAGGTGTGTTGCAGCACATGAGTCGCCTCGTGGATAGCTTGTTTATAGTGTAGACATTCATTGTTCACTAAAGGAATACCAGACCGGGGATCCATGCAATAAATAAGAATTTTATGCGTTGTTCCCCAAAGTTCATGAGCATAACACAAATTTGAGTTTTGTATTTGGAGTTTTTTGTGGATAACACAATTGTAGCAGCACACTTTGCACAACATAACCTTCGTAGGAGTAAGATGTGGAACCTTAAGAGTCTGAACATGTATTTCCCAACAGAGATTAATCCCTGATAAGTCCAATGAGCTGACTAACTAGTAAATAAATCAATGACAGAGAATGGTCCTGATTTTGAAAAAATCACCAACAACGTTACCCCCACATTGTATAAATGATCAACTAAGAATCATTGAGTTAAAGCACAAAGAGAACTCAACGCACATACTTACATCCACTTGTATAGAAAACATGCCAAAGAAGTCAAAGTATGAAAATCATATTAATGCACACATACCCAAAATATTTATTTATACCTAGGAGAACTCCGCCATAACAAGCACCACTCAAAGAATTTGTTTAGAGCATAGTACAAACCTGAGATATCACACAACATAACATGTGTAGCGTAGCTTGAATGACTAGTTTTTCACACTAACATACCTCTAAATGATGTGATGTTGAGTTTTCAACCTTCTGTGTGCATACAAAGACAACTAAAATTTCTTTTGGACAAGTACATAATATGATAGAAACATAAAATGATACCATCACTTGACTTATCAAGTACAATTTTGGTGTGCAGAGTTTTATGGAGTTCATTTTTTTCTTCTATTTTTTGTTGTTTTTTGTCCTTATCTCTTTGACCTCATTTGTGATGTACACAACTGTATTTGCAAACACAAGCCGGTATGACATGGAGCTCTTTTCTATTCATATATTGTCTATTATAGAGATCTATATTTAAGATGTAACTTTCTTGTGGCATTTTATTTTGGGTGGTCATTTAGATAAGACACACATTTCAAAGCTTCATAGTGACAAACTGTACTCTTTTGATTATGAATCTATTGAGTAATTTGAGTCTTATTTCTAAAAATATTTAAAAACTCTATCACTAATTACACTGAACGAGTTGGTGATTTATTTGATTTTGTACATATAAATGTATACAAACCAATGGATTTAAATGCCAAAATTTACTACTTCATTATTTTTTCTGATAATTTCATAAGTTTGGTTATATATATATATATGATTAAAATAGAGATTAATTTTTAAAAGTGTTCAAGGAGTTCTACAATGACTTGGACAGCAAGTAATTTGTTGTTAGAAATGCAACTTTTATAAGAGGAAAATTTTTCATAGTGAGAGTAAAATTTAATGGTCTCTTGAAAAGTCTTACAAGTGATTTAAGTATGAAAGTCATATTGGATTTATAAAATCTAAATACATATTTTGTAAATTAATGTTCAAGAAAACATAGATTTTTTATATTATAAATTTAATTAAAACTGTTTCATGTATTATTTGATCATTGGATTGTTAAACAATTGTCGCAAAATAATTTATGTGATTCTTATGGGACATCTATTAAACATAATGAAGACTTGAGACAAAAGGGAGAAACAAATGATAACCTTCCAGCTCAAAGAGAGTCTTTCATTGTTAAAGAAACTGCAACAACAAGAAAAAAGAAGCAGAGTAGTACAACTTTTGTAATCCTTATGGCTAACAGGTTTGGAGTATTATTAGATGACTCAAATGGACAAATGGTCCAATGATAGCAGAGAGTTCTAGGTCAAGTTTAGGCTATATAATCATCTCTTGTATTGTAGCCGAAAGTATCAATAAAAATGAATTAATCTCTTATCATACAAGTTTATCTATAAGATCTACAGAGCAATACTCTCTGTTTCTTCTTTGTCTTCATGGTATCAGAGCTATGGCTGATACATTCTCTGTCTCTGCTCTAAGCATATCTCAGTGTGTTACAATAAAGCTCACCGAGAAGAACTATTTACTCTAGAAAACACAATTTGAGTCTTTCTTAGCAGGCCAACTTCTTTTTGGATATGTTAATGGAGCTGTAATCTGTCCACCTGCCACTGTTACAGTCACAACAAACGGAGTCATCACTGAACAATGCAATCTAGCCTTCATAAAGTGGTATAGAGAAGACCAAGTTGTTAGGTCTTGGTTATTGGGATCTCTGTCCGAAGAAGTGCTGGACAATGTCTATCATCTAACCACTTCACAGGAGGTATGGTCTGCTTTAGCTGAACATTTTAACAAAGTTTCCACACCTAGGCAGTTTGCTCTCCAAAGAAAGCTACAAACTATTTCAAAGGGAAATAAGACTATGGTTGAATATTCGCGAGAGTTTAAAGGGTTATGTGACCAACTAAGCTCTATAGGGCTTACAGTATCTGAATCAATGAAAATATTCTATGTTCTTAATGGTTTGGGAAAAGAATATGACTACTGTGATTGAGAACTCCATGAAAAACTTTCCTGGATAGTCCTATGAATCTGTGGCATTTCAGATTACAGGGTTTGATGATAAGCTTAAAGTATATGAAACTCAAAACAAAGTCTCTCCTCATGTTGCCTTTACTGCTGAAACTGGATATGGCTATTCAAACAGAGGAAGAGGTCAGTCAAGATTTGGTAGTAACAGAGGTCGTGGCTATTACTCAACTCGTGGCTGAGGCTTCCATCAACATATTTCAAGAGGATCCAACAACGCATCTTACTCAGAGTCTGATAACAGACCCACCTGAAAAATCTGTGGCAGATATGGACACAATGCCTTAAGGTGTTGGAAGCGCTTTGACCATGCATAAAATCAAGAATCAGTGAACAAAGCTCTCATTGCAATGAAAATATCAGATTCTGCATCTCAAGTTGGGTATTTTGCATCTCAAGATGGGTCAGAATGGTACCCAGACACTGGAGCCTCATCTCATATCACTAACTCAACACAGAAGCTCCAGCATTCTTAGCCTTATAATGGAACTGACTCAGTTATGTTTTGTAATGGTGATTTCCTTCCAATAACTCATATTGGTTCAATTTCTTTACCTACTTACTCAGGTACGTTACCACTTCAAGATATTTTAGTTTGTCCCGGTATCATTAAATATTTTTTGTTTATATCTAAGCTCACAAATGATTATTCATGTTAATTTGTGTTTGATTATGATGTTGTGTTAATTAAGGACAAAAAGACAGCCCAACTTCTCACACAAGGAAGCAAACATGATGGTCTGTACTTGCTGGATAATCCAAAATTCCTTGCCTTCTACTCATCAAGACAGCAAACAACTAGTGGGGAGATTTGACATAGGAGATTGGGGCATCCTCATCTTAAGATTATGCAACATCTATTCAAACTAAAGCTCTCAATTTCAATAAAGGTAGTGAAGCTATGTGTGAGCCATGTCAGTTAGGAAAAACCTGCAGGCTTCCTTTTTTAAATCAGTTTCTCAGTCCTCTAAACCTTTAGAAAGGATTCATTGTGATGTATGAGGTCCAGCCCCTGTTTTGTCAGTTCAAGGCTTTAGATATTATCTTGTTTTGATTGACAATTATTCAAGATATTGTTGGTTCTATCCTTTGAAGCTTAAATCAGATGTGTTTTCTGTCTTCAAATCCTTTCAACAGTTAGTCGAGAAACAATACAATCAGAAAATTAAAGTGTTTCAATCAGATGGAGGTGGAGAATTCTTAAACAAAGCCTTTATCAATCATCTAAATGAACAAGGAATCAAGAATTATATTTCATGTCCCTATACTCCTCAGCAAAATGGACTAGCTGAGAGAAAGCATAGGCACATAGTAGAACTTGGCCTCACTATGATGTTTGAAAGCAAAACTCCTCAAAATGTGTGGGTAGAAGCCTTATTCACAGCCAACTTCTTAAGCAACATTATGCCTTCTTCAGTATTTGGAAAAATGCAGAGTCCCTTTGAGGTATTGAATGGAACAACTCCTGTCTATACAGCTTTAAGGGTATTTGGTTGTGCTTGCTACCCTTATTTGCATCCTTATGCTCATAACAAGTTTCATCCCAAATCACTGCTTTGTGTGTTTCTTGGCTATAATGAAAAATACAAAGGATATAGGTGCTTTCATCCACCAACTGGGAAGATCTATATCAATAGACATGTATTATTTGATGAGCAAAGGTTTCCATTCACAAATCAATATGCTTCACTCATTCCTCCAGCTCAAACACCTCTATCAAAAGCTTGGAGACCCGGATTCTCCAAAAGTTCTGAATCAAAAAACGATTCGGCCTCATTATAGCAACAAGAAGAAATAGCAACACACAATTACAGTCAAAGCACACACCAAACATAAGCAATTGTTCCTCCTGCAATAAATGAACCACATGATCTTCAGGCTGAACCAGATAATCACACTACAGTCAATGAAGCCTCTGAAACTCAAACTGAATCAAACTCTGCAACCACAAAAGATTCAATCCATTTATATCAACAACAAGAAGATTACATATCTGAAACAGAACCAGTGATTGAAACACAAATAGAACAAGAAGAAGAACAAACTCAAAAAAATCAACACTCAATGACTACAAGAGCAAAATCAGGAATTGGAAAACCAAACCCGAAATATGCTCTTTTATCAGAGAAATGCTTACCTAAGGAGCCAAAAATTATAGCAAGTGCTATAAAAGACCCTAAGTGGGTTGCTGCTATGACTGATGAAAACCTGTATTGACACAAACACATGGGACTTGGGACCTCCTCCAGCTAATGTGAATATATCGAACTGTAAATGGGTGTTCAAAGTAAAACTCAAGACCGATGGCAATCTAGACAAATTGAAGGCACACTTAGTTGCTAAAGGATTTGATCAAAAAAATAGAATTGATTTTTTAGAAACATATAGTCCTATTGTAAGAAAAAAGACAGTAAGAATAGTATTGCATCTTGAAACTATATCAAAATGGAATATAAGGCAAATGGATGTGAAAAATGCCTTTCTTCGCGGCGACTTGCAAGAAACAGTATACATGCGACAACCTCCTGGATTATCTAATCAACATCATCCCACATATGTTTGTAAACTCAAAATGGCCCTTTATGAATTAAAGCAGGCTCCACGTGCTTGGTTTGATAAGTTCAACACTTATCTACTTGAATTCGGGTTCAAATGCAGCAAGTTTGATCCATCTTTGTTTATATATCACAAAGGAAAGAGTATACTCTTCTTTTTCTTTATGTTGACGATATGCTCTTAACAGGGAATGATGAAACATTACTCTCCAAATTGGTAGCCAATCTCAACAATAGTTTGATGATGAAAGACATGGGGCCACTTCAATATTTGCTGGGAATTCAAGCTCAGTATAACTCAGAAGGTCTGTTTCTCAATCAAGAAAATATGCAACATAATTATTGCAGACTGCAGGCCTGCTTCATTGTGCTCCAATGTTAACTCCATTACCTATTCAGCTCCACAGAGTTCCTCATCAAGACAAAGAGTTCTCTGCACCTACCTATTTCAGGAGTTCAGCTGGTAAACTACAATACTTAACACTCACAAGACCGGATATACAATATGCTGTCAATATTGTCTGTCAAAGGATGCACAAACCTTCTGAAGCTGATTTTTCATTACTGAAAAGATGCTGAGATATGTCAAAGGCACAATCAAAATGGGAATTTCACAACTTCAACATATTGCACTTTACATGCTTACAACGATAGTGATTGGGCTAGTTGTAGAGAGAACATAAGATCCACAAGAGGCTTCTGCATTTTCTTGGGATCAAACATCATTTCCTGGCCAGCCAAAAGACAAGAAAAAATTTCAAGATCATCTACATAATCAGAGTACAAATCTCTTTCTGACACAGCTGCAGAACTCACATGGATATCAAACTTAGTGTGTGATTTGGGAGTAACACAATCAGGACCTGCAGAAATTTACTGTGACAATCTATCTGCTATTCATTTATATGCTAATCCAGTCTTACACACTTGCAACAATCACTTTGCAACACACTTCCATTATGCAAGAGAACAAGTGGCTCTCGGATCACTTCTCATCAAACATGTCCCTTCCAAGCTACAACTAGCTGATCTTTTTACAAAATCTTTGCCACAAGAACACTTCTACTCACTGAGATACAAACTCGGTGTGCAAGCCTTACCCACCTTGAGTTTGAGGGGGGGGGGTATTAAACATAATGAAGACTTGAGACAAAATGGAGAAACAAATGGTAACCTTCCAGCTCAAAGAGAGTCTTTCATTGTTAAGAAGCTGCAACAACAAGACAAAAGAAGCAGAGTAGTACAACTTTTGTAATCCCTATGGCTATCAGATTTGGAGTATTATTGGATGACTCAAATGGAAAAATGGTCCAATGATAGCAGAGAGTTCTAGGTCAAGTTTAGGCTATATAATCATCTCTTGTATTGTAGCCAAAAGTATCAATGAAAATGAATTAATCTCTTATCATACAAGTTCATCTTTAAGCTCTACAGAGCAATACTCTCTATTTCTTCTTTGTCTTCAACAACAAGTACATGACTTGATCATAAAATTCTAGAAGTGAAAGTTGACAAAATTAAAGAAGTCCTAGTCAAAGTTATTAACATGTGAAATTAATAATTATAGGTGACTAGTATGCGAAATGATTAATGACTACATCTTGGTGTCTTGTGTCTCGGGGATGCAAAAGCTTATATTTTAATGTCATCATATATGATTTATACTTGGAGGAAGTTGCAGCTAGCCTGATTATATTTGTAGGCCATGTTGTTGTTAATCAGATCCAATCTTTGATGTGCTATTTCAGAATAGTGATTCCTAGTAGATTCTTCAAAAAAAGATAGCACAATGTACTTTGATATTCTCTCTTTAATCTATAATATGGTCATCATCAATTACTAGATAATGGGTTTGGTTGATGACTCTTCTAGTATTTACCATTCTATGGAAGTGGGCAAAATTGATCTTTCCACTTTCTATCCACTTCACTCTTCCTCTTTGGTGAAGGAATTTCTTTTAGTACCAATTCCACAATTTTGAATGTGCTTTTCTCAAGTACTCTAGAGCAACAGACAGATATGAGCTTGAGTTACAGCAAATGAAGCTTCCTTAACTGTTTTCTCAATGTTTGAGTAAAACCTCTTGTTAATACTTAAAAAACATGCTTTAAATCATTGAATTTCTTGGAGAAAGTAAACTATTTAGTGTCTGAAAAATCTGATTGGTGCTAGTGATCAAGAAGTGTTGCAATGAATTTTTACGTTATATACGTTCCCGCGATCTAGAGTACATGGGATTTGGCCAGAGTAAGCTGACTCCCCAAAGTGTTCATACGATAGTGGAAAATCCACTTGAAAATTGTCATTTAAGAGAGCTGTATCGAGTTACTCTGCTATTGGGTTTAAGATTTGCTTGTTCAACCAAAGTTAGGGTATTATCTCTATATAGAAGATGCCTCAAACCTAAATAGAAAATATAGTCCTTGAAGTCTTGCATCCCTTATGAGATTATTGTACTTCATCATGAATGACCAGCGGATTTGAGGACATTTTTATAATTCGTAAGAGAGTCCATGCATGTAAGAGAGAAATAACATTAAAATTCGTCCATATTGCATGCAAGAGAGAAGACCACTCCATTAAATATTGTCCATGTATTAATGACGAATTTGAGGCTCCACTTTATTTTTGATGAGTTTAAACTATTTTGAACACTCCAAATAGGCTTTTTGTATAAGTGTTGGACCTTTCTCCTCTTTTATTGGATTCCATTTGATCAACTAAATGAACAATTTTGTAGTGATATATCTACCTCATTACAAACCTACTTATGAGAACCGATTTGGACAAACCCAAAGCAGGGAAAAAGTACAAGTGGATACACTAATCCATTAGTTGATCAACCTTAGCTTGAATGCATGTGATAATCGTTTATATCCTAGTCAACCTAAATCAATGGAAATATTTCCAGACTATTTAATAGCAACTTCATAGTTCCAACAAGCTTTTTGTCTTTGATTTTGTCATTGGTCCACCTTGAATTTCCAATGCTTCCTCGGGTACAAGTTCATGTTTAGCTACTTGTCTATCTCTTTTTGCATTGCTTCCTAAGATCATATCAACTACACTGATTAATCTTAAACTAACAAGATTCTACCAAGCTTTGTAAACTCGTAATTTCTTTTAAAATTCCAACCATGGAAGTTAAACTATAGATATTTGCAGGGGTGGACCTAGGTAGAAGATAGTGGTGTCAGCTGACACCGGTTAAATTTAATAAAGTATTATTGTTAAAGACATGTGAATGGAGAAGATGGCACAATTGGTAAATGGATCATGATGTTGAACCCTTGTTGCCCAAATTCAAGTCCCCTTATTCACCTTTTTTCATTTGTTTTTTTTCCAGCCAATGCTTAAAATAAGTTTTAATTTTAATTTGTCTTCTCCTTTCAATTTTATACTTATTCTTACTTTCTTTTAAATCGTCATACATTTCTACAATATTCATCTGTTTATTTTTTCAGGAAAAATAAATTTCTTAAAAGTATTTATTTTTGTAGTAATATTATTGCAATTAATATTTTTGCTTACTTTTGCCTTCAAAGTTTTATGTAATTGTAATTTTGCTATTTTAAAATTTTTATACAATTAATACTTTAATATAATAAAATTTTATGGTACTAAAATAACATTTTAGTTATTTAAAAATAATAATTTAAATTATGACTCCGATAAAATTATTTTTTTGGATTTGCCATTGGATATTTGTGTGCCTTATTTTTATATGATTTTATACTAAAAGTTACCAAAAGACGACCTATATTGTTGCAACCATAATCAAAAACTTCTGCTTTTAGTAATACTATTGAAATCTCTTATATTCTATAAAATTTGTTGTACCTTCATTATCAATGTTTAGGTTTGTATTTTCCTCCCCTCCCTGGAGCTTTACTCTTGATGGTTTTTCTTATTTGATAGGATTTAAATGAACTTGAGATCCTCCTAAAGACTTCCATCCTCCTCGAAAAGGAATATCAAGATGTTTCTTTAATTGAAGCTTCTAAATGGGAGGATGAGGATGACTCAAGCTACCATTGCTTTTCCTAGGGCTGTCAATTGTATATATTGTCCACGGACTAGGTCCAGTTTGTGTTGATGTGGGATGTCCATGAATACGTACTCAATATAAGAGGATTAAATGAACAGTGTCCAATATTATCCGCAAATTATAGCAGATTTATCCAAACGGACATGAGCTATCTACTTGGACATTAATTTTAGGTTTACAACTATGTTGATGCCTGTTACTGATCTCTCTCCGCCTTCCATTTCTTGTCGTCTTCTCCTGTTGTAGGTACGTTTTCTTGCTTTGATGGAGTAACAGAGCTCCGATTTCTCCAATCGGACTCAACCCATTGTTTCAATTTTGGTCTAGCTTCTGCTAAGGTGAATGATTGTCGATTCAATTGATAAATCTTTCTCCAATCTTATATAGTCTTGATGGTTCTATGTTTCACAATTCTTCAAATTGGGACCAGTTCAGTTCATTTGTGTATATGAGAGTTCAGGTTCTTCACAAGAGGTACATTGAATTTCTTCTTCATCAAATCTGTACCTTCTTTTAGTTTTTGCCTCAAGTTCTGGTTTTGATTTCAACACATTCGCCTTAATTACTCTGTCTCTAGGTTTCTAGCTTTTCTACAGACAATGTGTTTCTTCTCTGAGACTTATAGTAGAGAGTAGTAACTTAAGTATTGACATCGAATAATAGGCATTCAAACGGAAATAGAATTCTACAGCTATTGATACACAAAAAGTTTCTACAATCATTTCGCAATACTAGGTTTCGAAGGAAAGGGTGAAAACTTTCAAAGAAATTAAAATCTTCAACACCTAAGTCAACAAAAGTAAAAGTCCTAGTTAGTGGTAACAGCATATATGTAATCAGAGCCTTCAAATTTTTTTTATTAGATCGGAATACGCTAAATGACATATGATAAATTAAGTTAGTTGGTTGATTCATTAAATTTGTTACTATTTCTGTCACTTTATTCAACATTACTATAATTTGTTAATATACAAAACACAATTATACAAAAACACTAATAAAACTCTACATATCAACATATCAACATATCAACATTATCAACATGAAAACCACGAAAACCATTACTCTAATATGTTAAGCGGACGTTCGCGGACAAGCTTGTTTAGACGCGAACGTTATTGGACATGGACACAATTTGTTCAATGTTCATGCAAACTTGTCCATGAAGCGTCCGCAAAAGAAAAATGTCCATGCTGACAAGCCCACATGAACGCGGACATAACCAATTAACAGTTCTAGCTTTCCCGTTCAACTTCAAAACTTCCTTTAAGTTGATTTGGATGAGGTGTACCACAATTTTTTTCTACTTCAGAAGTAGGTTGGAGTTGCCTTTTTGTCTTTAGCATCATGTTTGAAGAAATTTTTGTTTTCCTAACTAGGTTTTTTCTAGTAGCTTTTTTCTTCTATTGCTTGAGGTTAACTCTCTTCGTTGATATTGGGCAGTCTTTGTGAGAACTAAATCTCCCACACTAAGTTTAATAGAAAAATAAGCAAAGTGTTTGTGAAATTTGTGATTTATTGATCAATTCTCCCTAGAAAAAGTTAATTTTCAAAAGATTTTACAAGATAATTTTCATAATGAATTTTTGGAATCCCTTCTTTTGAGCTCCTCTTCCCTTATTTATAGTCTCCAATGCATTAATGGGCTCTCATTAATGGCATTTAATGTGCTGATTATCTTTTGAATTTTCCTGAGTAACAAAAAATCTCACCATTAGGGCACGATTTGCGGCGGTCAACGCGCTCCAGGTTGACCATTTCTTGGGCTCGGATTCGGCTCTCTCGTTTGGGCTTGGGTTTGACTCTCTCTTGGGCTCGGATTCAAATCTCCCCTGGGCTCAGGTTCGGCTCTCCCTCTTGGGCTCAGATCCGTCTTTTTCTTAGGCTCGGAATCGGCTCTCTCTTGGGCTCGGTGCATCCAATGGGAAGGAGAGCCGGGTGAAATTCCAAAGATCCGACTCTAGTGGATTTATACTCCCACATTTTTTCCCCAATCCTGTAATGGAAGTTTCCATTACAAGATTTCAATTAGCCCGTAATTTGGGCTATTAGTTTGATTTTCCAGCAATCAAGATATTCTGCAAATCACATCACAAGGGCGGGAATATGGACATTTTAATTTCGTGCCCGAATTAATTTCTTGCTAGGCTCCTATTTTAGCCCATCTCACAACTCATTTTCGGGTCTTGTGCAATTTTTCAATTATTTCCTCCTTAAGAAGACTTCAACGTAACTTTCATTTTCATAATTCTCTCAAATCTTTTTTGTTTTAATTCTTGATTTTATGTTCACTCTGAATTCCTTTGCGTTCCTGAGTTTTTTTCAAAATCTTGTTTGATTTCACTGTTTGAATCCGTTTTCTAGTTTCTTTTGCCCCGAAAAATAGTTTTTGGCTGTCAATTTTGATCTTCTAGGATCAAATTCATGATTTTTCTCTTTTTCTTCAATCTTCATTAAAATTCGTATTTTAATTTTCCAACAAGTCTTCTTAAAACCTAGAGAGTTCATCATTTCTGATCTCAAATTTCTTGTTTCCTCTACTTTTTACTTGTTGGAATTTTTGAATTTTGGAATTTGTTTTTAAAGGATATTCCCATATCTTCTTCCTTCCTTCTTTCTCCTTCACATATCCTTTTTTTTTGTTGAAAAAATCGAAAGAGATATTTTTTCTCTCCTCTTCTCTTCTTTCTTATTTTCTCCCATGGATCCCCCTTTTCCTTCTTCGGAATTGGTCCACGCCGCCGTCCCTCAACCCGAGCTGGGTCGCATGCTACGTACCCACAAGCCGAGGGTTGTAACCATCGCTTCTCTCGAGCCGAGTGGAATGGCCGCTTCCCTTCCCGAGCCGAGGCTTCTGGTCACTTTAACACCCGAGTCGAGCCGGCTGCCCGCTTTGTTGCTCGTGCCAAGCCAAGAGTCGAATGGAGCTCCCACCTCTTCATCCGAGCCGAGTGGCACGAGCAAAATCGAGCAGCTCTTCTCTGAGATAGGTGACACTGTATTGACGCCTCCCAGGTCAGACTGCACTGAACCAATATCTAAGCCAAGCACGCCACTCATCTCGCCTCTCGGTTCGGACTACTCACCTTGCATTTATCTATTTTCGAGCCGAGTTGCTTCGACTCCCAAGTCGGGTGGCACTGAGCTTATCTCCTTTAGCCTAGACTAAGACGCCTCATCTCCTACCTCCGTGCCGATGCCGCCTCACCTACCCGAGCCGAGCTCTATCCCAAAATCAACTTGTAATCAGCCTCGAGCTTCTCCCCAGCTTGCGATGAAATCATCGCCTCGTCTTGCTCCCGCTCAGTCTTCCATCTTTGGTCCCCATCCCCGTTCTAGGTTATCTCTAAATAGACTATTTGGGTTACGGAACGACTGTCATATTCGGAGGGATGTAGAGCTTATCTCTCTGTCTCCCTTAGATAATCCGGAGATAGTTAGGGATGGTTTTTGTTGCGCGTTTGAGGTTTACTTTAGGGAATGCAGACTTTAATTTCCTTTGCCTGAGATCCTTATACGCTATATGCATGCTCATGGAATTACTTTGCTGCAACTTTTCCCAAACATCATTCGCATGGTGGTTGGGTTGCAGACTCTCGGGGAGGAAACCAGTTTTGAACTCAATGTCCAATCGCTCACTCGCCTTGAGGCGATGAGGAAAGTCCCCAAACAACTAGGTTTCTTTTATCTCCAATGAAATCGGGGTTGCAGCATTCTTTCCGGGTTTCCTACAAAAGACGAGGATTGGAATCAAGCATACTTCTACTTTCCAATAAACGAGTCCACTTTTGGCCGTATTTCCCATTTAGCGGTCGGGACTTGGGCTTCCGAATCCGATTAGCGGAGTTGGTTCAGGCTCTTTGCATTTAATTTTGAATATGCCTTACTCTTTTATTTTCTATCACTTGTTGTTTTTACAGTGCCGCATCAAAAGAAAGGAGGTAGGGTTGCGCTTTCTTCCGAGCTCACAGGTTTCCTAGCTACTGGTCGCAACGTGAAGTGCGCTTGGGAAACATTTACTCTGGGAAAAATCTTTGAATCTTCACAACGCCTCATACACTTTGTCGACTCTCAGCACTCTCTTCTACATCCTGATGAACTTGCTGGTTAGTCCCTTCTCATACTTAGTAAATTCCTTTGATTCTTTACTTGTCTCTTACTGATGGCATACTTTCTGGTTTTAGATCTTAACGACATTCAGGATGCCAAATGTCTTCTTACCGTGTCGCAAGGAAAGCTAAGGATGATGCTTGCTTAGCCAGCTGGTGCATCAACACGATCGCCGGCCCGTCATTTCCCTCCTGCCTCTAAGGATGCTTCTCGGCTCGCAGAGGGTGCTCTCTCTATGCAAGGGTCTCTGCAGAGAAAGCTCCCAGAACAAAGGAAAAAGAGGGTGGGGGGAATGGAAAGAGGCGTAAGTATGACTGGGGCTTCGAGTACAACTCGAACAAACCGATTGTTTTATATTCGAACTCATCGTCTCACCTCTTTCATCATTTATGCTTCGAGGGTTGCAAGATCCCAACAATTCAGGATCTCCCAAACGAGGTTTGCGAGAAATACAAGAAACAATCCAAGAGTGTTGACGAGGTAAGAAAAATACAACTTTTATTTTATTTTGTTTAGCGTTGACTAAGTGTTAACATGCTTCCCTTCCTTTTGTTTTATGCATAACTTAGGCTGGTACAACAGTGCTCTCTACACATTCTGCCGTCAGTTCGCCACATCCAAGGATGGATCCGGCTTGAAGGCTGCCAAGGACCAGATTTCTTCACTTACTAATGAATTGAAGGAGACCCGACAACGCTTGGAGATCGCAGAAATTGCTGCGATGGACGCGAGGGAAGATCGGCGTGATATATATGAGAAGTTCAAGATGGTGAGATTTAAGTCCTTTTCATACTTCCAAGAAAAAGAAGCGCTTTCGGCTGACAAGGCCAATCTCACATCTCGCCTCGAGGAAGCTAAAGCTCACCTCAAATCGCTTATCAGTTCTCAAGAGATTGACGCAACACAAGCTAAGGATGAAGCAAAGAAAGCTGCTAGTGGGATGGTTCAAGATGGGATAGAGCAAGTGAGACTTCACCTTGCAGCTCGGGATGCCGCATGTGAATCTTCGACATAGTTTCGCGAGGTTATTGCCAACCTTGAGCTCCTTACAAATATTACTAAGGTGAGATTCCTGATTTCAAGGTGGAGCTCGAGTCCTTGCTGCTGATATTACTCGATTTTAATGCATTTTAGTGGACATTTATGTCTACTATTATGCATTATCCGAATGTTTTTCTTGCAAGTTTTGGTACATTTTCAGGTTTTCAGGTGTTCGGGTCGATTTGAACTTAAAGTGAAGATTTTCAGCATATTTGGATGGAATTTGGCTAAGTGAAAGAATGAGAGATCAGCCCGGTTTTGGATTGATAAATGAAGAATTGAAGTCATGAAGAGCTCGGATCGATCGATCCACTTTTGGATCAATCGATCCAAACATCCAGAGAGAAACAGAAGCTTTGGACCGAACGGTCCACCCGTAAATCGATCGATCCATGTTTCCCGGAGAAGACGGATCGACTGGTCCACCTCTGGATCGATCGATCCATCACACTGCGAGAAATTTTGAAGATTTCCATATTTTTGAAAAAGAGTCCAAGCATATCGACTTTTCCTATTTTTATTATTTTACTTTTTTACACTATAAAAACCTGTTAGTAGGTTTTAATTTATTAAGCTTTATTTTATTAGAGATTTTTACTGAAGGAGAGGAGGTTCTGAAACTCTGTATTTGGGAGAAATTTTCTCTGAACCCTTGTTATTTTTGAATATCTATACTTATTTTATGACGTGTTCTTCTCTGATTTTGTATTGTTCATGCTTTGAAATGTCTGAGTAGTTCATTAGTTAGGTTTTAAGGTTTCCTAGGGAAACCAAATTTGAATGTTATGGTTTAACATAAAGGATTGAAATTGTTAGGTTCTTAGTCTAGATTTGTTATTAATGCATAAATTAGATTGGCCATCTAGATATTCTCCAAAGGGGATATCTAGGCTAAATATGGTGAAAGAAGAGATGAAGAATGAACATCATAATGAACATGATCTTAAGTGTGTAATTGTTGAAGTCTTGCACAACGAACCTTAAATCTCAACAAGGAGGGCCATTCCAAAGATCAAGGAAAAGGTGAAGGAGAAACCGAAGAAGAAAAAGAGACTCTCAAGTGATTTTGATTCCTCAAGCAATAGTTGGAGGTGCAATAGAGTATAAGGTGAAGAGCAAGGGTTTTTCAAAACTTTCTCAAAGCTTAGAGCATTATTCACCCTAGAGTTTAAGGAAAAAGGAATCAATATTACAAAGGAAGCAATGAGTAAGGTTCTGAAGCTGAATGTGTATGATTTTAGAGCTTGTTATGGAGCATCTCTGGATGTTGACTCAATTCCAGGTTAGAGGTAAGTACCATCAAGCTAAGTGACGTTAAACAAGCTCAGAGTGGGAGGCAACCCACTATTTGGTGTTTTAGATTAGTTGTTTTTCAGTTTTGAGTCTTGTTTTATTTCTATTTACTAACCTATTGATATTTAGTTTTGAGTTCTCTGTGATTTAGGATATTACTGGTAAAGGATCTTCAAGACACTCCAAGTTATCTCTTCTCTATTTTCATTCTTAATCATGTCACTTGAATTGTTGGTTATCTTGATGGTTTTCTCTCTCTTGATTTCTTGCTTGTTTATTAGTATTGCTAATATCATTGCTCACCATTAACCACTTTTCTGGATGTTTTGATTGAGTTGATTTTAGAACCATAATTAGTTGGATTATTCTCATTACGTATCTCTTAATTCTTGCTAATTCTAATTAGTATTGCTGGATCATTGCTCTTTACTTACCAACTTGATGATTAGTGCATTTCACATATGATTCTTGCTAATTGTTAATTAGTATTACTCGGTTTTAATGCATTTTAGTGGACATTTATGTCTATTATTATGCATTATCCGAATGTTTTCCTTGCAAGTTTTGATACATTATTAGATTTTCAGGTGTTCGGGTCGATTTGGACTTAAAGTGAAGATTTGCAGCATATTTGGATGAAATTTGGCTAAGTGAAGGAATGAGAGATCAGCCCAATTTTGGATTGATCAAAATGAAGAATTGAAGCCATGAAGAGCTCGAATCAATTGGTCCACCTTTGGATCGATCGATCCAAACACCGAGAGAGAAAAAAAGCTTTGGACCGATCGGTCCACCTGCGGATCGATCAATCCATGTTGCACGGAGAAGACGGATCGATCGGTCCACCTCTGGATCGATCGATCCATCTCAATACGAGAAATTTTGAAGATTTCCATATTTTTGCAAAAGAGTCCTCAAGCCTATCAACTTTTCATATTTTTATTATTTTACTTTTTTACACTATAAAAACCTCTTAGTTTGGTTTTATTTCATTAAGTTTTATTTTATTAGAGATTTTTACTGAGGGAGAGGAGATTCTGAAACTCTATATCTGGGAGAAGTTTTGTCTGAACCCTCGTTATTTATGAATATTTATACTTATTTTATGATGTGTTCTCTCTGATTTTGTATTTTTCATATTTTGCAATATCTGAGTAGTTCACTAGTTAGGTTTTAGGGTTTCCCAGGGAAACCAAGTTTTAATGTTAAGGTTTAACATAAATGATTGAAATTGTTAGGTTCTTAGTCTAGATTTGTTATTAATGCATGAATTAGATTGACCATCTAGTTCATTGTTATTAGATTGATAAACACAAGAGATTTGGTTTAGAGATTTGACCTAGTCTAGGTGAATAAGTGTTTTTGTTTGCGAGAGTATTGTCCTGAATGCTTATGAACAATTCAATCTGAACATTATTGCATGATTGAATTAGTTAGACACGGCGAGAGTTTTTTTCTAATAATTCGAATATAGGGTTTAATACTCCGAGAGGAGATTATTCTATTTATGTCTTTCATGTTGAGAACTATTTTCAAAGTAAAAACTCGCATGTTAACCTTGGCTTTTAAACCTGAATACATGTGGAATTCCCTAATGCCTGACGCTTTTATTTCATTGTTTACAACCGTTATTTCAATTACTGTTTTGATTCCATTATAAACAATCTTACTATTCCGTCTTAGCTTGATTTGAGATAAAGCTGAAATTTGTACTGTCTGGTCTCTGTGGGATTCGACCCTATCTATACTATTGTGATATGTTCTCTGTAGTGTAGTTTATGATTTAAATTTTATCTCTATCAACTGCTGATAGGGAGGTTGCAAAGAAGGCATCCACGAAAGTCGTGGTGAAGATCCCGCCTCTTAACTTAGAGGGATTTGTGCAACTTTTCTCAGGATCACCATCTCCGCCCCCGGTTCCCGAGGCTCGACATTCTTCTCCTGTTGTGACTCCACTTCTCTCATCTGATAGGGTCTCGACTGTTCCACCTCCAGGTGCGGTGGCTGATGGACAAGATCTCCATTTGGCTGATGCCAAGATGCTTATTGATGAGTTTGGGTCCAACATTGGACCCGAGATGGATGAGATGATAGAGGAGATCCGTACTACCACTGAGGAGGATCCTGCACAGACTTAGGATCGTTTTATTGCTTTCATTTTTATGATCTAGAAACTTGTTTTTTTTTATCTCTATTATTTTATGCTTTTGTGTTTTACTCTGGATTTCCCGAAGTTTACTTTATCATTTTGAGAATTTGTCATATGTTGCTCGGGATGGCCCGATGCTTTTGCTTTGTTAAGGATTTATCTATTTTGGCGAATTTCATCCGTGTCTCTTTGAATTTCAGCTTTTGCATACATTTTCAACAAGACTTAACCAAACTTTAATCCATTCATATAATGCTTTCAATTGGTCATCACTTCTTTGTTTTATTTTGAGTGAATGCCATTAATGCTCTTTTCCAGATTTTAGCATTGCTCGAGCTTAGTTTGAACTCTTTTTTGGTAGTTTGGCCCTTAGACCTTAAACCTTTTATTGGTTTTTTGTTCGAGTTCTTTCCGACCTCATTTTAATTTTCAAGCGCAGACTTTTTATTTCGAACACATTTTGGCTTATCTTTTAGCTTTCAACTTGGCTTTTTTATTTTGCTTTTAGTTTTTGCTTATCTTTTACTTAGCTTTTATGTTAGCTTTTAGTTTTTTGTTTTTTTGTTGTCCTAGCTTTTATCTTAACTTTTCAACTTAGTCCTTTTTAGCTTTTGGTTTAGCTTTTTTTATTAGATTTTATCCTACCTTTTTGATTTAGTTTTTATTTAGCTTTTTTTGTTTTAGCTCTTTCGGTGCTCGGCTCGCATCCTTCGTGTGAGCGTGGCCCGAGCTCCCTTTTTTTTATGAATAAGCGCAAAAATGAAGACGCAAATGATTCTTATTGATGCGAATGGAGTACAGAAATGCCATCACGAACTTGGTTACAATGCTATCTAATACTTTAAAATTAAAAGTATGCCTTAAGATGCATTGCATTCCATGCTCTTGGAACTTTGACGCCATCTTTAGACTCCAGCTCGTAAATGCCGTAACACACAACTTTTGTCACTTTGTAAGGACCCTTTCAGGTTATAGCCAGTTTTCCGGCACCATATTCAACTGTATTTGAGAATACTCGCCGAAGTACCAGATCATCAACATTGAAACGTCGAATCCTTTCCCAACAGATTCTGTGCCTAGTAGAGTACCAACAGATTCTGTGCTTTTTGCAGGTGCTCGCTCTGAGGCAAGTCAACTGTCTAAAGGATTGTTCCCTTCTTTGGTTGCACCACCCGACCTGAGGTGACTGCCATATGGGTTTACTTCTTCTATTCCAATTTTATCTGAACCGGGCCAAATACCGTCGTTTGAACCGAGGAAGGCGTCGACATCCAAGCCGAGCTCACCGCCAGCTAATATAACATCTCCTTCAACTACTTGGTCTGATTCAAGAGTAGTGACGTTCACAACTACTTCCCTAGGTGCTTATTGAGAACGCCTTCTCATGGATCATGTTTGTATCGCTAGGGTCCTCTTTACAAGAGATATGCTTGGTGTCTCGATAGTCTCCACTATAATCATTCTTCTCACTAAAGGATCATATGTTGATGCCAGCACAACCATTGTGTCTGCTGAACTATTCTCACCTCGCGGAACCCTTGCCAGCTCGAATATGTTGAACTGATTTATAAGCCTGATTCGCTCAGGTTTTCTATACTGCAGAGAACTAATAAATATAATATAATAACATGGCGAATCCCACAAAGATCAGACAATGCGGCTTTTAGTTAAATCTCGATTCTAGCTAAGACAAATGAAATAAGGTTGGTTGTAGCTAAGTTAAAAGAAATAATTAAAAGTGGATGTAAATCAATAAACTAAACGCGTCAGATAATAGAGAATTCCACAGGTAGTCAGGTTTGAAGCTGATAGTAGGATTTTTCGGATCCCGGGTTATCAATCAACCCATCGTTGTAGTATGGACGNAAACAGAGCAAATGCAAGAAAGGTAAAAACGTGCAATCAAGGGTAAGGTCATTCCTGAGGACAAAGGGTAACTGACTTGGGTATCCATCCTGGGTGATAGTAATGTTTTTTTCGTGTGAAAATGTTATCAATTCCTATTACACTATCATATCGTTGTAGTGAT
>OVBE01002009.1:0-32909 GCA_900406425.1 Iberis pinnata | reverse complement strand
AGGTTTACACACGAGAGGCATAAACACTTTTTTATTCAATCATGCTATTTAATTTGGGTAATTGCATCATATGACAACATATACCCTATATTGTAGTAGATAACACATATAGATTGATATTTTTTTTCTCTGTTAACATTAATCTTATATTCTCTCTCTCTCTCTCTCTCTCTCTCTCTCTCTCTCTCTCTCTCTCTCTCTCATTAAAATTCCACTACTTTCTCTCTTTTTGCAATTTAAACAATTTAAATTCAAATTATAAAATCTTACAATATCGCATAATAAACACATATTTTTCTTTGAACAATTTTGGAAAAATACCTCTAAATTAACTTAAATTTTGAAAAGTAAACTATTTTTAGTTTTCTTTGAAAACTACACTTTCTCCTAATCAAAACTATAACCTCATAATTATTTTTACACATGATACTCATATTAATTAATAACCATCCCAAATTATTACCAGTAAATTATAAAACTAAAAATAAATTCAAATATAAGATAATCATATAAATATTAAATATTTTAGCTCTCTATAGAATTTATATACGTCACCAACTGTGAGAGGGACATGTATGATTCTTTGTATCGATTCAAATTATGAATTTTCTTTTATTATGAAACTTTTTTTGTTAAACGTTTCTCTAACTTTTCATCTTCACTTTCTCATTTCAAGACAGTCATAATCAACTTTTTTTACAACGTCTGTTGAAAAGTTTCAAACCCGAGAGAAATTGTCTATTGTTCATAGCATAGTTCCACCCCTAACGAGGCTGTGTTTCTTTTGAGTCGTCTCCATCCCCTCTACTTTGTTTTTTTCTTGGTTACTCGATCTAGGATGGATCCACCTTCGCGTCAGACGCCATTTACTCGACACAACATACATAATTGGTAAAATTTTGAGTGATAACTTTAATGATTTTAGGGTTAATCTCATATTTGGAATAAATCTTGATGTAATTGAGCGTGTTCATATGTAATGTAATGGAAGATTTGGGTTGTAGTCTTCATGGTACTCGATCGATTACTCTTCGTAATTACTGTACATATTTATGAAGTTAATAAGACCGATGGTTTTTTTTTATGATGTCTATATCTTCTTATGCAGTTTTCAAAAAGAAATAGTTTCCAAAAGAAAATAAAAATATGGTAATTTTCAAAAAATATGTATGAATAAGGTATTTTTCAAAATCTTCCTATTTTTGTCTACATCTAACATGATTAAAAAAACTTATATTTAATAAAATAGTTAATATTGAGCGTAGGGGATCCTAAACCAGAATTAGTCGGGTGCATAAGAGAGAATAGTGGTGTATTATTTCTTTTTTTTTATATATATATAAGTTTTTATTTATTAGAACCAGATATAACTCAATGTTTACACTTTTAGGCTTATATACCATTACAAGCACACATATCACTAAACATACAAAACTCATAATGGGCTTATTGGGTCCAAAATGGCCTGCAACCAAAATAAAACCCAAAAATCCTAATTTTTGAAGGAGATCTCCTCATCAATCGCGCCGCCGATGAAGCTGCGGGCCTCACCGCTGAGAACGGTTACCTAGCGACAGAGATTTGAAGCGGTGCCACCAACACCACCCACAAAATATTCAGAAGGAAGAAATGAGGAGGAAGATGGACAATTGAAACTCCACAACAGAATCGAGAAGTAAAGATAGGTTTTCGGTGTCAAAGGAACGAAGCCTTCGCACCATTGGCTTGAAATCAACTGTTTCACGGCAGCGACGGTTCCCAAACCACCACAGTGAGAGAGAGAAGCCTTACCTTGAGACACGAAATCTCTAAACCCCTTGAGGTCTTTACCCCTTTGTCGAGCCATCCACCATGCTTTTTCACCGCAGTTTAAGTGGCCGGAAAGGACCGCTGAGAAGCTTCTTCTAGCACCCTTGCGAAGCCCCTTGAGTCTACATGTAAAGGATCTAGGCGATTGTAACAGTGAAGAGAGAGGGAGTTTCAAATGGTGAGCTCGCTGACCCTAACTCTCTCCGGCGAACCTGGGGAACGCGGTACGACAGGTTGCTACTCGAACGGCGGTTGAGCTTGCTGGCTCTTTCCAACTCACCGTCGGTATCAGATCTAGAAAACTAGAAATGAAAGATTCGAATGAGAGAAAACGAAGAAAAGAAGTGATGAATTTGAATTTTGCTATCATATGTGGTCTATTACTTTTCAAAAATTAATAATGTGTTTTTTTTGTATTCACCTAAATACCAACCCACTTTTTTTCTCTTATTTATAGTTTGCCTATTTGATTATCTTGTAGTGCCAATATTTTTGTTTAAGTTATAATATTATTTGGGTGAAAAAAAAATCAACCCACTAGTGTTTACAAATAATTCACCCATTTAATATATTCAGTATATTAAAAGGTGAGCATTGAAGTTCTATATGTGTGCTCCACAAGTTTTCTTTTTTTATTAAAGTTTCATAAGTTTTTGAGTTATTTCATTTTTATATAATTTTTAAAGCATTTATTGTTGTTTTCTGTTTTATTTTCAGCACGGTATCATTAACATCACTATAGAAACTTAAAAATCAAATTATATATTATATATATATATATATATATATTTACTCACTACTTTTATTTTTCTTACTTTAGATATAATTTAATTGTAAAATTTAATAAAATTAAATTATTTTCTTAACATATGTCATGATTTGAACTTTTGAATTCGGATATATGTTCCTTAATATATTAAAAATAGAATAGTATGTAAAATTCTCCATTCGGAGAGAAAATAAATACTGGATGTAAAACAGATTATAAATACATGAAGAATTATACCAGTCAAAATGCTTTTTATAGACATTCGATTTAAAATTATTTGGTTTATTTAAGTCATTAGTTAATCGAATAACTAAACCAAGTACAACAAACTATTTAAATGTTTTAAACTTATGAAATATTGTCTTTGTTAAGAAATATCGTAAATATTCTTGTTTAAATTTTCTTAAAAGAAAATTTAAAATTTACCAACTAGTTAAATGAATATATATATTTTTACTTTGATAACAAATATAAATTTAGAAATTTAACATGATCAAAAGTAATATAATTATGATGTTATAATAATAAAATTTTAGTAATTTACATTTTAAAAAATAAAATTACACCAATGTACAAATTAATTTTAATTCGTTAACTTAAAATTTTAATCATCTAATTTTAATTAAAAAAAAAGTTTCCATAAAAAGCTTAGTTTTGTTAATTGGTCTACATAATGATAGATATTACCATNCCTTTTTTTTTTTTTTTTTTTTTTTTTTTTTTTGGGGGTAAAAATACTACCATCTTCGCTAGAACTGATATTTAATTATGATTTGGCCAAATCTTATAGGAATACCATGTGTTGTACATGTGGTGCTTTTTTAGCTGGCTGGCTCTCAAATGGGTGTGTGCTTGTTTAGGAATTGACCCATCTCTCAAGACTCAATAATCATTTTAGAACCACTCCACAAGCATTTATTTTATTTTATTTTGGTGGGAACCATAAGCTTTAAAGTTTTGTCAAGGACGTGTTTGATCGCTCCATATCGTCCAATCACTATTAGCTATTTATTATTTTCTGCTCTCTAATTATATTTTTCCATCATTTCGGCGGGAATATGTTGGGACATTTAAGTAATTCTGATTGTAATTTGTTTGCATTCGAAAGGTGAACAGAGATGATGGATGGGAACAAAGATTCGAAAAATCTTGTGGGGTAATCGTCAAACGAGTGGATATGAGCCATCTATTTCTAGACATACCCTATTACATGATTTTATCGTTTCGTAAAAATGAAAGATATATTAATGTTTCTGAACGCAAACGTTAACGCATAAACTTATCACAAAAAGTCTCTTGGTTTTTGTCAAAGATATATTAATCAATTTGAATATATTTTGTTTACGTAGCTGAAAACAATAAGAAATTAGTGTTTTAAAAAAAATCCAGTTATCACTAATTATGTAATAAACATCATTTTGATATTTAATACCTCATGGAAGAACGTATTCTTATTGATCTATGACCATGATTATGTGAACCACATAATGCCATCAATTATATACACAAAAAGGTCTTACTTTGACCCATTTTCCATTTCGAATAATCATAAGTTGATATGGCTTGGTCGGTTTGGAACATGTACAGAGTCGTAATTGTAATTCACAGATACCACATATTTAAATTTGGTCGGTGTTGAATCAAGACTTAACAAGTAGGTTTAAATCTTTGATCTTGTGGGTAAAAGCTAAGAAAAATTTCATATATCTTTAAGAAATAATTACATGAGTATTTATAGTTAAAATACATGTTCAAAACCCTAATTACATCAATTTAACCCTAATGGGCCTCGAGCTGGAAGGCCTAGCTCGTCAGATCGGCCCACCTAGGTCTTGCTCACCTAAGCCCCTTTCTCCTCTTGATGCCGGCGTCCAGCTGGGCCTTGAGTCGAAATGAGCTTTTTGAGTAGGTGCTACACCTGGTATCAACAGTTAGTCCCCCCCAAGTCAGTGATGAGTTCGTGAATCGGCGATTGATCTTCCAAAATAAAAGTTCATTTCGGCTGAAGTGCATTAAATGCCTCGTAGGCTTTATCAAATCGTCTTCGTAGGGGGAATCTAAAAAGTCACGCCTTTATAGATTCCCACGCGCAATCATTACGCGCCTCGGTTACCGCTGTTTCCCCGGGGTATAAATAACCCCTCGCTACTTCATTCCAAGACTTCACATTTTCAAAATTTCTTTTGCGGGTAGAATCGCTCTCCTTTCTCTCTTCTTTCTCTCTCTAGAATTTTCAGCTCGGCGGTTAACGCAAATAGCTCGGTGATTTGCCGATCATAAACTATGTCTTCATCTCGTATTAATCTTGCTGAATCTTTTGCTTCTCGCGATGAACTGCGTGTCGCTGACATAGAGGCAGATCTTGAAGAACGAGTTCCCCAAGGCAATTGGGCCTCTCTAGATGACGAACGGACAGGTCTCGCGCCTACAAAGTCTGACGAGGAGTCAATTCGGGATCTCGTCCGAGACTTTCCTTCCTTAAACGGTATTCCGATTATAATCCCCGAGCCGCATCAAAGACCCTGGGATTGCCCCCAAGGTTATATGTGTTTGTACGAGTCCTTGTTTAGAAGGTGTCATCTCTGGTTACCCTTGCCGAAGCTGCTAATATCGTACTGCGCGAGATGGAAGATTGCAATTTTGCAGCTGTCTGCTCCTTCAATCAGGCAAATGATTGCCCTAATGGCCCATGCTCACGAGTTCCACGTGGAGCTCGGCGTTAGGTACCTGGAGAACATGTCGTCAATCAATCCGATTGTGCAGAAAGGGACAAAAATAAACACCGGCTTCGTCTATATCAATTTCAAGACTCAGTATAAATTGATAATTGTCGGTTCAGGAGACAAGATCCACGCCTGGAAAACAAAGTATTTCTTCTTGAAGGTCGTCCCAGACTCCGTGGGAGATGTAGGGAGAATCCCGAGAAGAAAATGGGCGGAGACCTTCGGTAGATACCACCTAGGACCGCCGAGCTGACATATGTGGAAATTTTTTTTGAAATGTTCCTGACTCGGCTTTTCCTGTTTATTATAGATCGGCATTGCAACATTGGTCCTTTTCCTGGTAACTTCCTTGAGGATTGCAAAAGATTCCGAGAAGCAGGAGCCTACCACATTAAAGAATTCACCCGTGCTCGCATCGAAAAAAGTATTCCGTTCATCAACGCTGGTAAGGGTATACGACGAATTGCCGTTCCAGTAGCACGTTAATATGTCTAACTGTGGCTCACTCTTTGTACTGCCAGCTGGGATCTCAACGTCTGCCCTGTTAAGAAAACTAGGAAAATGGGTCGCCCTCCACCGATAACAGATTACAAATCGAGCCTCGAAAAGTTGGCTTCAAGTTCGAAAAGGAAACTCGACCAGTCGTCTGCTTCTACGGGTAGCGGAGACTCATGTCCTCCTCTGGTTCGGAGGAAGAGGCGCCGATCCAACTAGGATCAAGATTCTCGAGAGGTGCTTGTAATTGAAGAGGCTAAAGAGCCGAATCCAGCTGCTGTTCCTGCTGAGGAACAAGGCTCAAAAGAAGAAGTCTCTGCTGAGGGACAAACAGAAAATGAGGGTGTTTCTACTGGGGAACATCAATAGGGAGAGGATATTGCAGAGGGACAGCTGGAAGTTCCTTCTGTGGAAGCTCGCGCCGCTGACCTATCTGTTGCACTGCCTGCTCCTCCCAGCGGGACTCCAACGACCTCTTATATCTTGGGAGAGATGACAAGGGATGTGGAATCCCTGGACCCTAGCTTGGAGACATTTGCTGCATAGCTCCCGGACCTCCTCAGAACAGCAGGTGGTGGTGATGATGATGATGGAGCGGGTGGTAATGAGGAAGATGAAGGTGAGGAGAAGCAAGAGGAAGACGAAGCTGCCGATCGTCAGATTGCAGAGGGAGGAAGCTCCCAAACTGAAAGGCAGGATAACTCACGAGGAAGCTGAGCTTTCTTGTTTACGCATAAGGGCACACTGTTTGTGCAAGACATACAGGCGTGTGCCGATTTGGTGAACCGTCCTGGGGCCAATGGTCTAATCATCCCGGCTGTGGATCGGATGTTGGCTCCAGAAGTGTATGAAATGCTGTCTCGGCAAGCTTGCTAGGTATGTTTGTGTCTTTATTTTTGTTTCCTACTGCAATTACAAGTGCTAACTCGGCATGTGTATGGTGGCAGACTCTGGCGACGACCAACAAGCTTGTCGCATTTTATGAAAATAAACTCCGGTCTATGGCCGGAGACGAGGATGAGCTGGAAAAGTTGTCGAAGCTAGTTGACAAGTATAAGCAGTGCCTTGCCAAGGAACAACTAAAGCTAGACAAGCAGGAGGAGGCCGTCAAGCAGCTGATTACGCAGGTAGCTGCATTGAAGAAAATGCTATTTGATACCGCGGCATCTGCCACCAACGACCTTGCCACTTTGAGGGATGAGCTAAACGATAAATGCGCCATTGCCCTGACGGAGCTCCTTAAAGAGCAGGTGATCCGAGAGCAGACGGGTGCCGACTTCTTCGAGCTACGAAAAGCCTACAGTGCTCTCAAGAAGTTGCATATGGCCGAGATGAAAAGGCTTCGACTATCCCGAGCTTCAGAAGCTACGCTAGCGTGGCAAAAGGCTCAGGTTGAATGTGCAACTAAGCTTGAGAAGCTGCGACAGCACGTAGAGGACCGGGACAAGGCTGATCCCATTATCTAAGAGTATGCTCAGGCTAAAGGGACTTTGGATTGTGTACGGTTCATAGTTGACGAGGGTGGTGCTGTGCCACCTGAGATTATGGCTAAGCTCGAGGCGGATGTGGCGAGTCTCTAGGTGAAATACAATGCTATCGATATAACAGATGTCACGCCCGAGGACTTCAAGTTCCGACCTGCATTCAACGAACATGGCTCGAATTTGATCCAGTCTGTTCCGGGGAGCTCGGAAGCCTCTGCTGCGGCCTATCCTGCTACTCCATCAACGCCGAGGGGTTAGATGTTCCTTTGAGGCAGCTTTCACAGTTTTCTTAGGATTGGGGTCAGCTCGTTTCGTACCTCTTGTGTTCCTTTGGGGGTAGCTGTCGTGTTTTCTTAGGATTAGGATCTGCCTTGTGTCGGCATTTTGCTTTTATTTTCGAAGAATGTATGTTTCCAGATTTGCACATTTGTTAGGTCGTCGTTACTGTTTTTGCAAACCTTGTAAGACTTGTCTTTTGATAATGGGAATCGAGCTTGAGCTCGGTGTATTTTGCGCAATAATTCGTTCAATGAGTTATGGTTTTAATAAGCACATCGGTTAATAATAAGGCAAAGCTTTGACTTATCCTTGCATAATATGGATTTTGGTTTGTTTTAGGATATGCATATGTGATAAGTAGACATTTCTCTAATCCTTGTGCGAACCGAAAACCTACTCGATCAAAAGCCCGAAGGAGACGACCTGTAGATCGTCCCTTTTGACAAATGATCTGTGGACGAAAACTGTAGTTTTGTCGATTCTCTTGGTTAGATTTCGCGAGTCAGAACTCGGCCTTTTAAGGTGAGACTTAAGCTCGGACGAAAACTTTGTACACACCCAATACTCGGCTTTACGAGTACGCGAGCTGGAGCTTGGCATTTTCTAAATAGAGACTATAGCTCGAACATTGTGACTTTGCACATGTTCAGTACTCGTCTTTAGGAGTACGCGAGGCGGACCTCAGCTTTTCGAATGGTCTTTGGAGCCAAGACGAGAAAACTTTGATCTTGCCGACATCCCCGTCTTTGCACAGGGTATGTGCGAGTTATGACTCGGCTTTGGTTTGTGGTGTTTTTTTTTTAGTATCGCAAAGGTGCAGTTGGTACATCTTTTTATGCAACAGGTAATGTAAAAGACATAGAGATTGACTCAGGAGATCGGTATATGGTTGGGAAAAAATATTTTTTATTAAGTGAAATAGTTGCACCCAATGGATTGCCTACGTACCCTATAAACAGGGATCAAGTCAGGTCGTAATTCACGGTACAAAGGAACCTAAGAATAAAATCTCTTAATTTTGGTGGCGTTCCAAGAGTTCGGGATTGGCGTTCCGTCTGTAGACTTCAGTTCGTATACTCTTGCTTTGGATGGTGCTACAACTTTGATACCATGGGCCATGGAAAATGGTGTCTGATTGGTAGACTGCCGAGGTGTAGTTCGGTAGGACCATAGGACACCGTCTAGCTCATCGTCCTAACTTCCCTTTTTGGAATCAAGTCTTTTTTTTAGTCCATCAACTATAAATTTGTTAATGGCCTCGGCCTGTCCATTTGCCTGCGGGTACCTTGGTGTAGAGTGGTTTAGCCGGATCTTCCACCTGTAACACGGAAAATAAGTAGATAATTAGTATAAATCGACGTATATGTCGAGGTTTGGCTGGTTTGCCGTCCACCTGTCGCAAAAAGCTTGTACTGTTTTTGCACAGAAGTTAGTGTTGTTGTCCGTCATGATCTCGTACGGGATGCCATGTTGGCGTATTATATTTTTCCAAATGACGTCTTGTACCTGCAATACTCACAGAGAATTCGGGTCGTTAATGATCATGTGTGTAGGAATCATCTTACCGATCTAGGAGTCTGTGGTATTTAGACATGAAACCTATTTTTCTTTGACAGATGTATATGATTCGGCTTCAACCCACTTGGTGAAGTAGTCAGTCATAACCAACATGAATTTGTGCTTGTTTGTTCCTTTTGGAAAAGGTCCGACGACGTGCATCCCCCACTTCATTAATGGATAGGGATTGGCAGATGCATTTAACGGTTCGGTGGGTGCGTGGTTAGTCGGTCTGTGTCGTTGGCACATTTCACATTGCTTGGTGAACTCCTGGCTGTCATGCAGCATCGTGGGCCAGTAGTGTCCGTGCTTCTTTATTCGTAATGCCAGGTAGCGTCCGCTTGAGTGACTTCCACCTGCTCCTTCATGAAGTTTGGCGAGTACCTTCTGCACGTTGTCTTCCGTAATGCATTATAGTAGGATTCCGGATGCGAATCGTTTCTAGATTTGCCCATCTATGACGGTATACCTTGCTGCCTTGACTTGGAGTCGCCGTGCTGCCCATTTGTATTCAGGCATCTTTCCTGTAAGGATGTGTTCTTTTATCTCGGTTCGCCAGTCGGGTGGGTCATGTTGGTCCTGTTCTCTTTCAAAAGATACCACCTCGTCAATGGCATTAGACATTGCGGTGGTGATACTTGGTGAGGTTAAGTACTCCATCGGGATGGTCCTTTTTAGTTCCAGCTCATTTTTTGAAGCCATATTGGCTAGAGTGTCGGCAAGCGTGTTCTCATTTCGTGGAATCTTGGTGAGTTCGAAGCTTTCAAAATAGCTGGCCAATTCTTGGACCATTTGGTGGTATTGTAGCATCCTCTCGTTCTTTGCTGCATGTTCTCCACTACATTGGATGGTGACGAGCTGGGAGTCGCAGAAAGCGTGTATTCGTGAAGCACCGAGGTTCTTTGTGAGTCGTAGACCTGCCAGTAAGGCTTCATACTCAGCTTCGTTATTGGATGCCTTGAACTTGATCCTGAAGGCTTGTTCGAGCACCTCGCCAGTTGGTGACTCGAGTCTGACCCCTGCACCTGATCCCTGTTTTCTTCGTGAACCGTCAACATAAAGATTCCATATGCTTGGTGAAGGTGCGACCTGTGCCTTGAGTGGTATTTCTGTAAAAAAATCTGCAAGAACCTGGGACTTCGAACATGTTCGATTCCGATACTCCACATCGTATTCGCTGAGCTTGACTGCCCATTTGGTCAACCTTCCGGATTGGTTCGGGCTATGAAGGATAGTACGTAGTGGCTAGTTGCTGAGAACGATGATAGTATGCAATTGGAAGTAAGGATGTAGTTTCCGAGATGCGGATACTACCGCTAGTGCTATCTTCTCGATTGGTGGATATTGCGTCTCGGCATAGTGACTTGATGACATAGAAGATCGGCTTTTGTTCTCCCTGACTTTCCTTGACAAGGACGCCGCTGACTCCTGCTTCGGATATAGCGACATATAGGTAGAGGATCTCGTCATCCTCTGGTTTGCGAGAACAGGAGGCGTGGTTAGATATGCTTTGAGTTCGTCGAATGCGACCTGGCACTTTTCGTCCCACTCGAAAAACTTGTTAGCTTTGAGCATTTGGTAGAATGGCAGGCTCTTATCGGTTGATCGGGAGATGAATCTGTTTAGCGCGACAATACGAACTGTGAGATTCTGTACTTCTTTCCTCGTTTGCGGTGCTGGTAGATTGAGAATAGCTCCTATCTGTTTGGGGTTTGCTTCGATCCTTTTTTTGTGATTATGTACCCTAAGAATTCACCAGATGTGACTCCGAAGGTACACTTTGCCAGGTTAAGCTCCATTCTATACAAATTCAGTGTTTCGAAGCATTTTGCCAGATGGTTGATGTGGTCGTTGTCTTTAGCGGATTTAACGAGCATATCGTCGATATAAACTTCCATTGACTTGCTGATCTCGTTAGCAAACATCTTGTTAACTAGGCATTGGTACGTTGCTCCTGCATTCTTCAGTCGAAAGGGCATTACTTTGTTGCAGTAGATTCCTCTGTCCGTGATGAAGGCGGTTTTCTCCCGATCTGCTTGATGCATCATGATCTAGTTATAACCTGAAAAAGCATCCATAAAAGTTAAGAGCTCGTTGCCTGTTGTAGCTTCGACTAATCTGTCTATGTGAGGTAGGGGAAGCTGTCTTTGGGACATGCTTTGTTGAGGTCGGTGAAATCAATGCATACGCGCCATTTGCCGTTCTTCTTCTTAACGACAATGGGATTGGCCAACCACTCTGGGTACTTTACTTCGGCAATTGAGCCGGCTCTCAGGAGTTTCTCTACTTCATCATTAACTGCTTGAGAACGTTTTGTTCCGAGCTTGCGGTATTTTTGTTTTATCGGTTTGTAGCTTGGGTCTACGTTTAACTTGTGGCAGGTGATTGATGGGTCGATTCCTTTCATGTCGTCCATGGTCCAAGCGAAGGTTCTGACATTCTTTTTCAGTTGCTTGATTAGCTTGGTTTTAATGGCCTCGCCCAGCTCCTTCTCGACTCCTGTGGTTCGATCCGGATACTCAGCATAGATACTGACTTGCTCGACTTTATCAAAGTCTGGTGTAGAGTCATAGGTCGGCACTGGGCTTGTAGTTCTATCCGATACTTGTAATGTTCGCGTCCAATGTTATGTTAAGAAGAAAGTCCGACCTACGCGTTGATTTCCTCTGATCGTCCATGTTCCTCTATCCGTCAGGAATTTGATGCACTGGTGGTAGGTCGACATTGCTGCCTTCATGGAGTAAAGCCATGGCGTGCCCAAGATCACGTTGAACGCCGAGTCCTGTTCCATAACAACAAATTTAATCATTTGGGTGGACCCTCCGGCCTGAACAGGTAACTTAATTGTTCCGCCGGAGGAGACACTTTTTCCGCTAAAACTCGTGAGCGTCCTGCTGCCGTCCTTGATCAGGTCGGCACTGATTCCCATGTTTTCTAGCGTCCTTTTGAAGATAATATCCACCGAGCTACCTGTGTCGATGAGGATTCTAGCTACCTCTGTGTTTGCGATGACCAACTTGATGACTAGAAAGTCGTTGTGAGGTTGACTTAAACCTTTTAGATCGGCATCTCCGAATTCGAGTGGCGAAGAGGTTGGTACTATGTCAGTTCGTTCTTTTTGTGCAGTTGCAGCTCGTCATTCGGAGTTTCGTATAGATCGTACGGAGTCGTTTCACGAGACTAGTCCTCCCATAATTACGTTTACTCGTCTTCTAGGCAGTGAGCCTTCCGTAGCTTGGTCATCAGGACTACGATCTCGCGTTCGAGTAGGAGGTGCCATGTCGTCGCTAGTATGCGAGCTTTTTTCTCGAACTGTATTGACCTGGTGAGCCTAATCCTTGTCCTTGTCCTTCGTAGATGAGTTGTACCACGTGTTTCCACCTCGTCGTCTGTCATTGTTCCGGTTCCTGCTAGTATTAATTTTGCCGTCCTGGAACTTCCTTAGAAGGAGGGCTTGCAGGTGTCGGAAATATGCGGTTTTGTGTCCGATTCGTTTGTGGAAGTCACAGTAGGCCTCTAGGTCGTTATCGGAAGGTGGGGCTGGTCGGTGCTTCTTTCACTATCCGTGATTGCATAAGTGGCACGTCCTCGCCTATCTCTCGAGTAATGTTGCAATTTCCTCCTTATCTCGGCTAGGCCTAGTGCCGTTGTGCCTTTTAGACATTGCGGCGTGCTCCTCCTCTATCTTGATGAATTTGTTGGCTCGGTGGAGTGCGTCTTCTAGTGTTTGCGGAGGGTTGATGAGTAACTCGTCTCTGAACCTTGATTTGAACCACAGTGCCTTTCATAGTGCGGCAATTGCCCCCTCATCGTTGATCATGATACGAGCTACGACTCCCTTGAACTTGTCAATAAAGTCTTTCAGCGATTCTTCTTCGTGTCGGGATAGAGTCCACATGTCGGTTGTTGACGCTTTCTTCGCGATGTACATCGAGTAGTGCTTGATGAATACGGTGGAGAGCTGTTGAAAAGTGTCAATGGTCCCTGGCTTCAGACGAGAGAACCAATCCAATGCCGAACTTGACAAGTTTTCGACAAAAAGTTGACACATACCTGCATCTCGTTCTTCTGGCGAGAATTGAGCTCGTGCCATGGTGATGGTGAAAGCTGTCAAGTATTGGACCGGGTTGCTCTTACCGTCGTACCCTGTAAACTTGATTTTTGCGGAATGCCGAACTGATATGTCGGTGACTCTTCTTGAGAATGGAGTTCGTTGAGTCTCTTCAATGGCGTGCAGGATATTGGGGGCAGAGTTGGTGGCCTGGTGTACCTGCGAGCTCATGATTTTTAGTTGTTCGCGGATGCTCCGAATCTCGGTATCCTCAGTCAACCTCCTGAACCTGGTTGCGTTATTGTAGTTTATCAGACCTTGATCTATGCCTGTAGGGGAAGTTTGGTGAGATGTCCCGAATAGGTTTCGGTTGATTGTACGTACGTCTCTTTCCTCCGTAGATGCAGTGATGTCATCTAGTTGTGCTCTTTGGGTTTGTGACTCCGCCCTCAGCTTAGTTGTTTCTGCCTTTTGTTCTCTTATCTGGTCTAGCAGATCCTGCATGGTGATCTCTGGGGCTTCTCCTTCGTGGTCGGATGCCGTTTTGTCGGCGTGATCGTCTTTGTTTGTCAGGTCGATGGTAGATTCATCATGTGCTTTTTCGATTAATCTCGTGGTCATTGTTGCTAGTTGTCTTCTTCCTGCAAAGATGAATCACGAATTTCTTCAAGCAAGTCTCCACAAACGGCGCCAACTGTTGAATCAAGACTTAACAAGTAGGTTTAAATTTTTGATCTTGTGGGTAAAAGTTAAGAAGAATTTCATATATCTTTAAGGAATAATTACATGAGTATTTATAGTGAAAATACATGCTCAAAACCCTAATTACATCAATTTAACCCTAATAGGCCTCGAGCTGGAAGGCCCAGCTCGTCAGATCGGCCCACCTAGGTCTTGCTCTCCTAAGTCCCTTTCTCCTCTTGATGCCGGCGTCCGGCTAGACCTTGAGTCGAAATGGGCTTTTTGAGTAGGTGCTACACCTGGTATCAACAGTCGGTTTAATAATCCTTTTAACTATTTTCTACATTACTGTTTCGGAAGTTAGGCCCTACACCATAACGTAACAATTCTGAAAAAGGGCCAACTATGAATGTGTATGTAAAAATATGAGGAGAACATGTTTCATTTTTTTGTTGAAAGAGGATGATTTCAGATTATATGTGAAAATGCTTCATTAAACATAAAATGACTACAAATTTGTTCTTAAATACAAGATGAAACTACATAAAAAAGAGACAAACCCATTGTAACAAACTTATAAACACCTAACCAACTTTCTACATACTCTTTTAGATAACATGTTATATTGTAAACATTTTTTGTCACAAAATATATTAATAGCTATTAAGAAAATAGATTTTCTACATTTTTAACCTATAATGGAATACAAGAAAATAGGCAATTTGTGAAGAAAAATTGAGATAGAATTAAGCAATCATAAATTTGCACAAAAAAATTACGATGGATTAACAATTTATCACAAAATACGTGGAACTCAGTACTCGCAAATTTGTGAAAGACTTGCATTCATTGAGCTACATGAAATTATGAGAGGAAATTATAACTATATTCGAATGAGGTAAAATATATTTTACATGTGTTGTAACCGTTTAATTGCGAGAGGAACATTGGTCGAAAATCAATCATAATTCATCGAAAATATCTTCCTGTCGAGAATTTTTTTATAACAAATCTATTGAAAAGAAATACTACAAATAGGTTCCTCACCCTTGGACATTAAAAGCATAAAATATATTAAAAATTTATAAAATCATATTTTTCTACTAAATACTTGATTAGAAAATGTCGGCAGAGCTTGAAATATATACAACTCGTCGATGAATGTATATGCCCCGAGATCCAAGTCCTTGTGAAGTAATAAATGAATTTTGGGTTGGTATACAACATCAAACAACAAACCAACCATTTGCACATGAGAACAATAAAATAGTTTCCCATGTCATAGGTTATCAATGAAACTTTTGTGGATATTGATGCAAATTATTATGTATGGTTTTTGAACGGGGAAGACTGTAATGTTGACATTGAAAATAGTAGTATAAGTCATGGTTAAAATCATCGACCTATTTTTTTTTGCATATCAAACAAAGGAAGATCTTAGGTTCCAATCAACATTTATTGTTGGAAGGATTGTGTCAAATAAAATGCTTTTGGCCAGGAGGCCTTCTATGTTCTTTTGACAAAAAATCGTTGTAGACAAGGGTATATGGCAATCAAGACATGTATGAACAAAAATTATGATAGATTTGAGTGCGCTTGCCTAAGGCATTGATGAGGAAGATGATTTTTTAAGATATATGAGACACAATGGTAATGAATTTTGTCACTTCAGTGCCATTCAAGAGACTCCTCAATGGCTCTCCAAAGGGTGGAGTTACACCATCACATTGACTATGTTAAGGAAACCTTTTTTCGCCATGCTTGTTTATTTTGTGTACTGGGGCTCTATTCCAAAAGAAAAAAAATTATCTAGTTAGGATAAGAATTATCTATTTGTAGATGATTATTATTTTTTGCAAGGAGACTTTGGCTATGAGTGAGATGATCACTAATATCCTTTCACTATGCATGGGAGAACAAAGATATAAAGTACACACATCTTGACAAGTCCACAATAATTTTGGGTAACATGTTACAACCCCAAAATCGTTTCCTCCTCAAAAGGAGACTATGTATCTACATAAAATGGAGAAATGGATGATATCTAGGATTCCTAAGCAACTTCATGGGTCAAAAGCACAAATATTGCTTACATAAGACATCTTCTCAATGCTCGAGTTAATGGATGGTCATTACTTTTTAAAGAAGAAAAGACATCATGATGAAATCAGTCGCACAAGCTCTTCCAACATATGTTATAACATGTTTAGCCTACAAAAATTTATCAAGTGCCATGGTAAATTTTTGGTGGAATATGAGTGGGAGCTTGAATGGTATATATTGGGTGGCTTAGGCAAAGATATGCCAACCCAAAAGTCTAGGAACTATGTTTCAAAATTTTGGAGTGTTTTAGCCAAGCGTTACTTCCCAAAAAATGCTGGTAAGTATACCAATACAAGACTCTTTGGTTGAAAGAATACCGTGAAGCTAAAACTATTAGGGTACGTTACCATTCCAAAAATGAAACCATATTAGCCATATTATGACAGAAAATAAATTGGGTTGAAATTTTCTTGCTTTAACAAGCTATAAGGAAAACGATGGAGACAGAAGAGCATACAAAAGTTTGGCTCGATAAGTAGCTCCTGGCTACTAGGTCGGCACCAATCACTAAGCAAGGCCCATATGAATCTTGACTTACAAGTTTTAGATTTAAATTAGAGAACTCAAACTAATGGAATATTGCACGGATTAGAGAGTTAATTTTTTCTTCAGACATACATATGGTTTTTAATCTCCGACTATCCTGACTTGTTAGAGATAGTATTGTTAGCTTTACACGAGATCTGATATGTATACGGTTAAATCTGGATAAGAATTAGCATCTTCTAATTTTAATAAGGAACTACAATTCATTACCCATTTACCAACACTTAATGGACTCAAAGCCCAAGTTTGGCAAGTTCAGACTCTGAATAAGCTACACCACTTTCTCTAGTGATGAATCAAGGTTTATCAATTAGGTTAAACTTTGATCTCCTGGGTTGCTAGATGATCTCAAGAAATTATTATTAGGTTAAGAGACCAATTACATGAGTATTTATAATAGAAGTATATGTCCAAAATCCTAATTATATGACTAAAATCAATGGGCTTTAGAAACTGGCCTAGCTCGATTTCAAGCCTTCAGGTCATCGACTACTTGGGCTTTCAGTCGAAATGGGATTTATCTCGGGTGCTAAACCCGATAGCAACATTTAGTCCCCTAAGGTTGGTGATCGTTTATCAAGTCGGGGAACAAGCTAGAAGGTAAAAAGTTCATCTCGGCTAAAGTGCATTAAATTCTTCTATAGCCTTTTTCGAATCGTTTCGTAGGGGGAAACTCAAGCGTCGTGTTTATACCTAGGTTCCCACGCGCAATGATGTCTTTATCTCGGTAACCGCTATCTTCCAAATGTATAAATACTCCTCCGCCTCTTCATTCTTACACTTCACTTTTTCAGAAATTTCTCCACAGGTACAAACGCTCTCCATTCTCTCTACTTTCTCTCTTTATAATACTTCCAGCTCAGTAATTTATCCTTAATACCTCAGTAACTACCCTGAAATTAACCTATGTCTTCCTCTCGTCTGAACCCTAACGAGGCTTCCGCCTCTCGCGACGATCTGAGTGTTGACGAAATAGAAGTCACTCCGGAAGAAAGAGTTCCACATGGAAACTGGATCCAACCTGACGATGAGCTCACAGGTCTCCTCCCTACCAATTGCACAGAACAAACACTACGAGATATGTCACGTGATTTTGCTTTCTTCAATGGGATTTATTTCTTGATTCCTAAACCACATCAGAGACCTTGGGATTGTCCCCAAGGTTATGTTTGCATGTACGAGTCTCTTTTCAGGAAATGCCACATCTGGCTTCCTCTGCCGAAATTGCTGATTTTGTATTCTGCGAATTATCTACCACCTTGATCAGACACCTGGTGGGCCTCTTGGCACTTGGTCACGAGTTCGGGGTGGAGATTGGCGTTAGGTTTCTGGAGAATATGTCATCAATCAATCCAGTTACCCAGAAAAAGACGAAGCTGAACATAGGCTTCGTTTACATCAACTTTAAGCCCAAATATAAGTTGATGAACACCAAGGCTGACACAAAGATCTACGATTGGAAGGGGAAATAATTTTTCCTAAAGGTTACTCCAAAATTCTTGGGCGATGTAGGAAGGATTCTAAAGAAAAAGTGGGCGGACATCTTTGGTAGATATCACCTAGGAAATGCCGAGCTGTAAGTTGGTATACATCCGATTATCTAACCCAAAGTTTGTTTTCTTGATTGCAGATCTCCACCTTAACTCGAGTCTTTTCCGCCGAACTTCCTAGAAGATTTCAGAAGGATTTGCGCCGCTGGGATTGCCAACATCAAGGACTTTGAATACAAATGCGTTCAATATAGCGTTCTGTTCATTAACTCAAGTAAGTTACCCGAGATATAGTTTTCCTTTATTTTTTTAATTCAATTTTACCAACATCGAGCTATCAATTTATTTGCAGCCAGTTAGGAACTCAACATTTTTCCCATAAAAAAGAAGAAACGAATGGTTCGTCCAAAGCTGCCGATCGATTATTCCCCGAGCTGGAGAAGTATTCTTCTTCGAAGTGGAAATAGGTGATGGCTTCTGCTTCTACTGGCATTGAAGATACATGCCCTCCTTTAATAAACAAGAGGAGATGTCGATCCAACTGGGATTACCGTCCTTCTGATGCGGTGATCATTGATTCGGGGGAAGACTCGAATTTGGATATCGTTCCTGCTGGGGAACGAAGAACAAGAGAAGATGTTCCTACTGAGGAACAAGTGTTAGGTGATAATGTTTCTGTTGAGGAACGTCAAAAGAACGATAATGCTCCTGCTGAGGAGCGTTAGGGCGTTCCTGCTGAGGAAAAAAGAACAGGGGCAGACGCTCCTGCTGATAGTTCGATAGTTCCAACACTTGCTGAGACTAGTGGAATTCCCACAATCTCTCAGATCTTTGACGAGATGACTGTGGATCTGGATCCTGTGGATGACGAGCTGGGGACCTTCGCCTAAGAAATCGAAGACCTTCTTGGTGACAATGATGATGAGGTAAAAGAAAACGAGCTTGAGGCTGATGTCGGCAATGATGGTGAAGTAGGGGGTCTTGAAGACGACTTGACCAATGCTGAGCATCTTCGAGATGCTTAAGGAGGGTGTTCCCAAGTAGTGATACACCGTAACTCCCAGGGAAATTGGGCGTTATCATTTGCACACAAGGGCGTGCCGTTTGCACAAGATAAGCTTGCATGTGCTGGTTTGGTGAGTCGCCTTGGGGCCAATGGCTTGATCCTCTCTTCAGTGGATCGTATGATGGCGCCAAAAATTTATGAAGTCTTGATCTCCCCTCGTAGACCTTGGTGACGACTAATAATATTATTTCATTTTATGAAAATAAACTCCAAGCTTTAAGTGGTAACGAGGTTGAGCTGGTCATGTTCTCAAAGCTAGTTGACCGAGGGAAAAAACAGATCACTGAGGTCCAACTGAAGCTGCAAGAAAAAGATGAGGTTATCAAGCAGCTTACCAACATAATTTATGCCTCAAATAAGATGCTAGATGATACGGTGAACACCACTACTGCCCAACTTGCTGCCTTAAGGGCTGAAGCCGAAGCTGCTCAGGACAAAGCCACAATGGAACTTTGAAATCTGCAGACAGCCCAAAATCAAGCCAGTGCTGAATTTTCTGAGCTAAAGGAAGCCTACCTTGCTCTCAAGAAGCTGCATGAAAATGAGATGAAGAGGCTTTGCCTTTCTCGAGCTTCACAAGTTGTGCTGGCGCGGCGAGAGGCTTAGGTTGAATTTGTAACAAAGCTCGAGAAAGTTCAGCGTCATGTCGAAGATCGGGACAAAGCTGATACAATCATCCATCTCTATGGCCAGGCTCAAGGGACTCCGAATTGTGTTGACATATAGTGGCCGAGGGTGGGGTGGTACCTGCAGAAATTATATCGAAGCTCAAATCCGACTTTGCTGAGTACAAGGCTCAATTCCATAAGTTGGATATAACCAACGTATCGGCTGAAGAATTTCACTTTAGACCTAAGTTTAACTAGCATGGTTCAAACCTGATTCGATCTGCTCAGAGGAGCTCTAGCACTGCTGCTGAGGATAAATTTTATGTTCCGACAACGCCAAGGGTGTAGTTGCTCCTTTGGAGTAACTTTCATTGTTTTCTTAGGGTTGGGATCTGCTTTCACCGTTTTCTTAGGGTTAGGATCTGCTCTATTTGTCGGCTAGGATTTTTGTTGCATATTTTTCCGCTGTTTGGACCGTTTTCAATTTGTCAGAGGTTTTTGTCTTTTTTGTTGTGCTTAGTAAGTTGAGAGTTTGTCAGTTCATCGCTCTTTTTCTGAAACAATGTAATGTCCATGTTACTTTCGATAGTGAAAAGAAAATCCCCAGTTCGACAGATTTTTTGTTTAGTATTATATCCCCCTCTTTTGTTGATTTTGGGAGATAGACCGTTGTTTTTGGCCTGGTGCGGTGTTATTAGTTCGGTTGATAAAGTTGTAAGTCCCCTTTTATACTCTCTTTGGGTAATATGATATAGTTACTTAGCCCAATTTGTCTTTTGGACGAGATGCAAAGCCAGCGTATGACCTCTTTGTAGTTTTGATCGACCAATACATAAGGTGTAGCTCAGCGTTTTGTTTTTATTCTTGATGAAATGAATGTTTCTATAGTTTATGTGTAAACTGAACATCCATCCGACCAAATGCCAAGAAGAAATGACCTGCAGATCATCTTTTTTAACATATGATCTGTTGACGAGAGACTTTAGTCTCGTCCTATAATCTCTGTAAGAGTTTGCGAGTCGGAACTCGGCTTTTATGGTAAGACTTATGCTCGAATGTGGTTACTTTGACCATGTCCAATACTCATCTTTAGGAGTACGCAAGTTGGAACTCGTCTTTTATTGTGAGACTTAAGCTCGAACGGGGTTAATTTGGCCACGTCCAATACTCATATTTAGGAGTACGCGAGATGTAGCTTGACGTTTTAATGGTCTATGTAGCCATGACGAGGCGACTTTGGTCTCGTCGATATTCTCGTTTGGTGCATAATATGTGCGAGTCGTGGCTCGACTTTTTTTGTTTTGGGAGTTTAAAAGTTGGAAAGGTGTTGAGGACTTTAGGACTGAAAACAAAGATAATTTTATTAAGTGAAATAGCTGCACCCAACGGGTTGCCTACGTACCCCGATATCAGGGATCAAGAAAAATCGTAGTTCATAGTACAATAAACCCTAATAGTAGAATTTCTTAAGTTTGGTAGCGTTCCAAGAGTTTGGGGTTGGCGTTCCGTCCCTAGTCTTGTGCTCGTAGACACCGAATTTGATTACCTTGGATACTTCGTATGGACCTTCCCACCGAGCTCCTAGTTTGCCGTCGTTTTCCTCTGATGTGTTTGTATAAGTCATTCATAAGACTAAGTCTCCCTCGTTGACTCTTCTTTGTTTCACACTCTTGTTGTAGTACCGCATCATGGCATGTTGATAGGCGCTTAGTCGTACCAGTGCCCTGTCTCTTACTTCCTCGACGTCATCTAGTGAGTTAAGTAGCATCTCATCGTTTATGGACTCTGCATCTGGTAGCTTAATTCGACGTAGGCTGAATATCGCTGCTTCCGAGGGTGCTAGTGCCTCAATTCCATGTTCCAAGGAGAAGGGGGTCTGGTTTTTAGATTGCCGCGATGTAGTTTGGTAGAACCATAGGACGCCGTCCAGCTCATCAACCCAAAGTCCCTTTTTAGATTCCAATCTTTTCTTGAGTCCATCAATGATGGATTTGTTGATAGCCTTGGCTTGTCCGTTTCCTTGGGGGTACGTTGGCGTTGAATGGCTCAATCAGATTCTCCACCTAAGAAAACAATTAGTATGAGGTTGGTTAGTGTCAAATATTCAAATTATCCAATAATACGACTAGTTCTTCGTCCACCTGTCACAAAAACTTTTAACTGTCTTTGCGCGGAATTTGGTGTTGTTGTCTGTTACGATTTTGTATGGGACGCCGTGCCGGCAGATTATATTCTTCCATATAAAGTCTTGTACCTGCAAACACTCATATAACATGGGTCGTTAGTGGGATGTTGTGTATCTTGACCGAGGTGAGAGTTAATTATGGCGGGTAGTCGCAAAACCTGTTTGGCCTTGATGGCTGAGTTCCACCCATTTTGCGAAATAATCTGTCTATACCAGTAGGTATTTGTGTTTGTTTGTTGCTACCGGGAAGGGACCTACGACGTCCATTCTCTATTTCATGAATGGATAGGGGTTTGCCGAGGCGTTCAATGGCTCGGTAGGTGCATGATTCGTTGGTCCGTATCTCTTGTACATTTCGCATTTCCTAGCGTATTCCTGGATATCTCGTAACATTGTTGGCCAGTAATGTCTGTGCTTCTTTATCCTCAGTGCCAGGTACCGTCCGCTGGAATGGCTTCCTCCGGCTCCTTCGTGAAACTCGGCAAGAACCTCCTCTATGTCGTCTCCGTTGTGCAGCGTAGCAGGATTCCTAAAGCGGACCGTTTGTACAGTTATCCGTTTATGGTGGTGTATCTTGCAGCTTTAACTCGGAGACGTCATGCTCTCCACTTGTCTTCTGGTTCCTTTCCTGTGAGAATATAATTTGTTATCTCAGTCCGGCAGTCAGGTTCACGGAGCTTGTCTTGTTCATGATTGAAGGAGACAAGCTCATCGATAGCGTTGGCCATTATGCTGGTGATTCTTGGCGAAGTTATATACTTCATTGGATTGGTTCACCTGAAGGCGAGGTCGTTCGCAGACGCCATGTTGGCCAAGGAGTTGGCGAGCTGATTTTTGTTTCTTGGAATCTTGGTGAGCTCAAAGCTTTAAAACTCGCTAGCCTTCTCTTGGACCATATGGTGGTATTAGAGCATTCGATCGTTTTTCACGGAGTATTCACCACTGAATTGGTAAGTGACAAGCTGGGAGTCGCAAAAGGCGTGTATTCTTAGAGCACTGAGGTTCTTGGCAAGTTGTAGAACGGTGAGGAGCGCTTCGTATTCTGCCTCATTGTTGAATGCTTCAAATTTGAAACGGAAAGCTTGTTCGAGGACCTCTCCAGTTGGTAGTTCTAATCGGACGCCTGCTCCCGAACCTTGCTTCTGTCGTGAGTAATTGACGTAATGATTCCATGTTCCTAGTGAAGAGACTTTGCTATCCGTTTTGAGTGGTGTCTTGGCTATAAAGTATGCGAGAACTTGAGATTTAGAATACGTTCAAGTTCGGTACTCCATGTCATATTTGCTGAGCTCGACTGCCCACTTGGTTAATTTGTCGGACTGATTTGGACTGTGGAGTATGGTTTGTAGGGGTTGGTTGGTGAGTACGACTATGGGGTGTGACTCGAAGTAGGATCTCAGTTTCCTAAATGCAGATATCACAGCGAGGGAGACCTTCTCAACTGTAGGATATCGCGTCTTGGCGTCGTTCAGTGACTTGCTTCTCTAGAAGATAGGTTTCTACTCTCCTCGGTCTTCTCTCACTAGGACGCCGCTGACGGTTACCTCAGAGACTACAATATATAAGTAAAGGACTTTGCCGTCGTTAGGCTTAGCGAGGACGAGAGGTGACGTTAGGTACAAATTCAGTTTGGCGAACGCATCTTCGCACCTTCGTCCTACTCAAAACTTTTATTTCCCTTAAGAATCTGATAAAAAGGAAAAATTTTGTCGGTTGACCTTGAGATGAATCTATTCAATGCTGCGATTCGGCCTGTGAGATTTTGTACTTCCTTCTTGGTTCTTGGTGGCGGCAGGTCAAGGATAGAGGAAATCTGTTTGGGATTTGCTTCGATTCCCCTTTTGGTCATGATGTACCAGAGGAACTCGCCTGATGTAACTTCGAAAGTACAGTTGGCTGGGTTAAGTTTCATTCCATAGAGGTTGAGGGTATAGAAGCATTTTGCTAAGTGTTGCACATGATTTTTTGCTTCGGCTGACTTGACTAGCATATCGCCAATATACACCTCCATGGATTTGCCAAGCTCGTCAGTGAAAATTTTGTTCACTAGGCACTGATAGGTGGCTCCGACATTTTTGAGTCCAAAGGGCATCACTTTGTAGCAGTACGTCCCTCTATCCGTGATGAAAGCCGTTTTTTCCCGATCTGCAGGGTGCATCATGATTTGGTCGTATCCTGAAAATGCATCCATAAACGATAATAACTTATTCCCTGCAGTGGCTTCTACGAGCTTGTCTATATGTGATAAGGGAAAACTGTCTTTTGGATACACTTTGTTGAGGTCAGTGAAGTCTACGCACACATGCCACTTGCCATTATTTTTCTTGACGACGACCATATTAGCCAGCCAATATGGATACTTAACCTCGACAATTGAGCTTGTGCTCAAAAGTTTTTCTACTTTGTTGTTTACCGCTTGGGAGAATTTTGCACCTAGCTTGCGAAGTTTCTGCTTTAACGGTTTTTAGGTTGGGTCTACGTTCAACTCGTGTCATGTGATGGTGGGATTGATTCCTTTCATTTCTTCCATGGGTCAAGCGGATGTACTGGCGTTCTTTTTCAATAAAGAGATTAGTTCGGCTTTTATGTCCATAGCTAACTCCTTCCCTATTCTAGTGGTGCGGTTCGGATGTTCGGTGTGGATACTTACTTGCTCAACCTTATCTAGTTCTAGCCCGGAACTATAGACTAGCTGGAAGTTTCCAACTTCTTTGGATACCTGAAAAGTTCTCATACGGTGCTCCGTTAAGAAGCAGGTCCGGGCTACACGCTGATTTCCTCTTATCGTCCAGGTTCCCCTGCTAGTTGGAAATTTAACACATTGGTGGTAGGTTGATACTGTTGCTTCATGGAGTAGAGCCATGGTGTACCAAGGATTACATTAAACACCAAAAGTTGGTCCATTACGATAAACTTGAATATCTGAGTAGATTCCCCAGCTTGAACTGGTAACTTAATTGTCCTGGTGGAAGAGAAGGTTTCTCAGCTAAATCCTGTCAACGTTTTGCTACCATCTTTGATAAGATTGGCGCTGATGCCCATGTTTTTGAGTGTATCTTTAAAAATGATGTCCAGGCCTGTATCAATCAAGATTCTGGCCTCCTCTGTGTTTATAATGACTAGTTCGATAACTAAGAAGTCGTTATGAGGCTGGCTAAGTCCTTTTAAGTTGGCGTCATCGAATTTGAGTAGTTGAGAGGTCGGCACGATTTCAGTCTGTTTCTTCTGGGCAGTGACAACTCGTCGTTCAGAGTTCCTGATCGATTTCACGGAGTCGTTACATAACACTAGGCCTCCAATGATTATATTGACTCGTCGTCTTGGTAATGAACCCTCCATAGCTTGGTCATTAGGGCTACGATCTCAAGTTTGACTAGGGTTGTTATATCGTTGATGGTATGCGAGTTTGTTTCCCTAACTGTCCTGACCTATTGTGGAGCTCTTCCCTTCGTCGCCGCATTGTGCCACGCATTTCCACCTAGTCTTCTATCATTGGACCTGGTCCTACTAGTATTGATTTCAGCATCCTGAAACTTTTTGAGTAAAATAGATTGCAGATGGTGGCAGTCCGCAGTTTTGTATCCGTTGCGCTTGTGGAAATCGCAGTATGCCTCTGGGTCATCGTCGGCGGGTGGAGGCTGATCTGTTGTTTTTACATTTTCAGCAATTACGTAGGTCGCGCGACCTCTCTTGTCCTTCGTATAATACTGCCTAGGCTCTCGTGGGACTTCGTCTTTTTCTCGATTCGGCTTTATTATGTGATAATTAATAGACATCATCGCGTGCTCTTCTTCTATTTCGACGAACATGTTGGCCCTATGAAGCGCGTCTTCCAGTGTTTATTGTGGGTTAATGAGCAGCTCGTCTTTGAATCTCGAATTATACCAGAGGTCGTTTTGTAGAGCAGCGATTGCACCTTCGTCGTTTATTACTAATCAAGCGACAACCCCTTTGAACTTGTCAATGAAATCTCATAGTGGTTCCTTCTCCTACTGGAACAGTGTCCAGAGGTCGGTTGCCTATTGACAGTTGTTGGAAGCTATCACTGGTTCCTTGTTCCAAGCGGGAGAACCAATCCAGAGTTGAACCTTAAAGATTCTCGATAAATAATTGGCATAGCCCGACATCTTGTTCTTATGGAGAAAAGTGCGCTCACGTCATAGCGATCATAAAAGCTGTTAGGTATTGGATCGGGTCGCTTTTGCCATCATATCCCGTGAATTTGATCTTGGCAGAATGCTGTACTCGAACATCGATTATTTTTCAGGAGAATGGCGTCCTTTATGTTTCTTCAATGGCTTTCAGGATACCGGGAGCCGAGCTGGTAGCTTGATGTACCTGCGAACTCATTAATCTTAACTGGTTACGAATATGTTGTAGTTCAGCGGCTTTGATGGTTTCTCATAATCTTAGCGAGTTAACGGGGTCAGGTCAGCTTCTGTATCCTGTTGCGGTTTCGGGTGTTTGTTGAAGTGCTCCAAACAAGGATTTGTTGACAGTATGCGTATCTCTTTCTCACGTTGAGGCGGTCATAACTTTGAGTTGCGTCCTGAGACTTTGGGATTCGGCTCTGTGTTTAGTTGTTTCCGCTTTTTGCTCGTCTAGTTGGTTCCACATATCATGCATGGTGATTTCAGGGTTTTCATCTTCTTGATATGACCCCCGGTTGTCGAGTTGGTTACTCCGATCTTCCCTAATTCCTGCCTCGGCGGTAATATCGGCGGAGCCATCTGGCGCTTTCTCGGTTGCTCAACCTGTGTCCATTGCTTTGGTTATTTTTTCCTGCAAAAGAAAGAGAAAACGTGATCTTTTAGCTAGCAAATTTCCCCACAGACGGCGCCAACTGTTGAATCAAGGTTTATCAATTATGTTAAATGTTGATCTTGTGGGTTGCTAGATGATCTCAAGAAATTATTATTAGGTTAAGAGAATAATTACATGGGTATTTATAATAGAAGTATATGTACAAAACCCTAATTACATGACTAAAATCAATGGGCTTTAAAAACTGGCCCAACTCGACTTCAAGCCTTCAAGTCGTCGCCAACTTGGACCTCCAGCCGAAATGGGCTTTATCTCGGGTGTTAAACCCAATATCAACATCTGTCAAGCTCTATCAGGAGCTCTAGTTGTTAATAACCAATTGGTTAAACCGAATATTCTAATAATTAAATAATGTTTATGTTGTGGCTAGATGAGTAAGTTAATAAATATGCACTCTTTACTTGTCCTCCAATACTACTATATTGGACAATGTCCAATATACCAATAACCATGAATACTCTCCCATAGAATGTATTTATGCGAATATTAATTATATAATATTTATTAAAGTAGATAATTTGGCTAAAGAATAAGAATATAGTTATAATCCACAGTTTTTTTTCAATATAACTGAAAAGTGAGGAACGATTTGGTTTTCAATGGTAAACGGTGGAGACCAGCGGAAACCATTCAACTTGTCGCAAAGGAAAGAAAAAAGTGGTTCCAGGCGAATAATAATTCTCACAAGGAAGAACAAGCAGCAACCTTGGATAATAATCATGTAACAAAATAGCTCTGGTTATCTTGTTATGTAGATGGATCATAGACTGGAGAAAATTTGATTAGTGACTTGGAATGGGTCTTAAAGTTACAGGATGGTACAACAGACATTACCAGACTTCGTGGACTATAGCGAGGTCTATCACGGCTCCATATGAAGCTGATGCGCCTCATTTAAGCTTTGGAATGCGAATGCTTAATTCGCGAAGCATTGTTCTATTTTCAACACGAACTTCAAAGACATCATGTGGCAATCCATAAAGTGGCCAACCTTCGCATATGAATTAAAGTGTTTTAATGTGCTTCTGGCTCTTTCATGGACTTCGAATTGAGATATCAATAGGGAGAGCAATGAAAAGTGGATCTCCTCGCTAGGACAACTCGCAAACATAACCGCATTTTTTAGTTTCATTGATTTTTTTATCCTCATTAGTTGGTACACATTAATAGAATTTTCGATTAATTAATAAGTAAATGTTGTGAAAAATTGTTATCATTGCGAATGAATAGTTTCGTTTGGGAAAATCGCATAAAAACCTTCAAAGTGGCTGCACTAACACTTTAAACCTTCAAAGTTTTTCACTATCACTTTAAACATCCAAAGTGACTATTTTGCTAACTTAAACCTTCAATGTGGCTGCGTGTTTACACACCGCAAATTTTTTAACGGAAAATTTAACACATTTATAGTTTTTATAATATTTTTGATAATTTTACAATATTTTTAGTTTTATAATTAAATTGATCAATTATTTTATTTTTTATAGGAATTTTGAATTTTTATAATATTTTTTTGAATTTTTTGTGATTTTTTGGATTTTTTTTTTAAAGTTTTTCTAAATTTTTTTAAAAATATATATTAAAAATGATTTTTTTTTAACGGTGTTAAGTTTTCTGTTAAAAAAATTGCGACGCGTAAACACGCAGCCACATTAAAGGTTTAAGTTAGCAAAATAGTCATTTTGGGTGTTTAAAGTGATAGTGAAATACTTTGAAGGTTTAAAGTGTCAGTGGCAGCATTTTTGAAAGTTTTTATGCGATTTTCCCCTTTTTTATATAGTTTGTAGTACTAAAATATACTCTTTCTGTTTAATAATAGATTATTTTTTAGAGTTTTCACAAATATTAAGAAAATTAATGATTGATTCTCTCTTTTTAACTTATCTCAACATAACTTTTAAAATTTCAATTTTAAAAAAAATTAATATTGTGTTATTTTGTTTCTGTCTTTACATCTATTGGCACAAAAGATGTGACAATGATTGTTTTAAGTGAAAAGTTGTGTTTGAATATTTTTGAGAAAAAAAAAATAATTAAAAAACAAAAAATCAAGTACTATGAAACAAAAATAAAATCTAGAAAATTATGTATTAAGAAAAGAGGGAGTAATTAGGATTAGAGTTGTAAACTTTGAAAGCCCATTGTTTTTCTTTCTTCAAAGCCCATTTGTTTTGCTATAATATTCATAACAATCATGCTTTTCAAATTTTCCGACTTACAATTGTGATGAACTTTATCTCCATTTATGGAACATGATAGTGATCCAAGTAATATATAGGAACTGTTTCATCTTGTAGGTTAATTGTATAGGCATTTTTTGTTAGGATAAAACTCAAATATGACATATAGGTTTTATAGATGTCAAGTTTAAATACAGTTAGTATGATAACAAATTTGTGTGTACTTTGTCATATAAGCTTAAAGGAGGCAATATGATACTAACGGTGAAGTTAGACATTAGCTTGCTTATAAAGCCCAACATGTGGTAATTGGTATTAGATCATAAGTTTTAACAAGATGAGTTAGAGGTGGATATGAATCATCATGTTTTTTTGTTTTTTTTTGTGTGTAAGGAAAGTCTTTTTTGGTTACCTTTCGATTATGAATGTTTGTTGCTTGTGGTGAAAAATGTTGTTGATGATTACGATCAGAATTAGATAAGTGTTATTAAAATTTGCTGAAGAAGATGCTAAGACTGTGGTATTTGGTTTTGAAAAAGTTTGCTGGGTTTAAATGAAAAATCTAAAATTTAAATCAAATATAACTATAACTAGATGATAGAAAAGTGTTATAAAATATAAAGTATGATTTAAATTTTATATATCATCATATTGTTTTTTTAAATAACAATTATAGAATTTTTCGACAAATATAAATATGTAAATATCAAAGTAAAAATGTTATTATCTTGTAGAAAATATACAATTATATAACATAATACATAATAAATATATTATTTTAGATACTTAGTATTATATGTTAGATTGGTTTATTAATTAAGATACAAATACTTAATAATATAAATTTTATAAGCATATTTTAAATTTAATATAAATAGATTTATAGTGTTTTAAATATTAACGAATTTTAAATTATATATTTTGAATTTATTATGTTATATATTATATTTATAGTCTTAGAAAATATATATTCTTGTAAACTAATCTTTAAATAAATTTGGTAAACTAAGATAAAATAAAAAAAACTAATTTCCTAAATAAAAGGAAAAAAATCTTGGTAAATGTTTTTAATAGATAATGTGTGTATACTTAAATCACTAATGTAACATTTGCTTTATCTAACTAAATGATTAGATTTATAAATATTTTCTAATGGCACATGATGTAATTTATTACAATCTAAAGGTTTTAAAAAAAAAATTATTCCCTTTTAATATATTGTAGATATGTATCTAATTAAATAGTTTATAAACTTATTATTCTGGCCATTTCAATTTGGCTAAATCTTAATATAATTTAATTACATAACTAATTAGTAGTATCTTAAAAATCGATATATACATGTAGTAAAAAGTTGATAGCATTATGTGTTTTTATTAGCCAATAAACTTTTGTTAGTAAAACATAGATATGAAAAGCATATATGTAACTGGCAATGAAAACTTATCTCGTGAGTACTAAAATTTACATCTGATTTTGGTCGAAAAAAAAAGCTTGTGATCTGATCCGGGTTTGGGTCATTGAGCTTACTTCAGGGTTAATTTTTATGTTATCATTTCAGCCAATTAGGTTCATGCGTTGCTTGTATTTAGTTTTGCTTTCTTCTTTGTAAACAAATAATCAGAATTGAACAATACGAAAAGGTTATAACCTCTCTGTTCACTTAAAATTTCATTCCCTTCTCTTTTGTATAAATTCTAGATATAAACAACATACGTGGTAGAATAGAGAGCTCGGGTTAACAAAACCCAAGAAACAAAAGACGGAAAACTAAACAATGTTCCCCTAAGCTAAGGTCAAAAGAGACGAGCTAATACCAAAAGAGGCGAGTTAGGCCAAAATAGGCAAACAAACACAAAGACTAAACTTTAACACCAAATTTAAGTTCTAAAAACTACTAAGGCACTTGAACTTTGAAAAGGATCCAAAAACTAACACACAAAGTAAACGAATCCCACCATAACGGAATAGAAAAGAAACCTTATCGCTGAAAAGATAACCGCGAAAAACCTCTTCCTATAGTGAATCAAGAAACTACCTCACCAATAAGAGCTGCAGAAGCTGAAATCCGAGAGAAAGGACCGAAAGGGTAAACTAGCCCTTCTCTTCATGTGCCAATTTTTTTAATTTTAATTAAATAAATTTCGTCTCAAGATAAGATCAATATATGATTTTATTTAATGAAGATCAATCATTTATTTAAGTTTAATCTTTGTTATTTGGATCGTTCAAAAGTGTCTCATAAATTATGTTTAATGTACTTATTCCATCTCGACGAACTTGTTGACCTTGTGCAAAACGTCTTTTAATATTTGGTGCGGATTGATCATCAACTCGTCTATGAACCTCGAATCATACTATATAGCATTAAGAAAAGCAGCGATCGCTGCCTTGTCATTTATCACTATTCAAGAGACGATCTCCTTGAATCTATCCAAGAATGTCTCTAGCGATTTCTTACTTCCCGATGAGAGTGCCCATAGATCGGTTGTTGAAGCTTTTTCCACAATGAACATTGAGTAGTGCTTGATGACTATGACCGAGAGATACTGGAAGCTAAAGAGTTTGCTTATAGGTGTGAGAACCAATCTAGTGCAGCTCCGATTATCTTTTCAACAAAAAGCTGGCAGTATACAACAACTCTCTTCATGTGTAAACTGATAGCTCGTCCCATTGCTATTGTGAATGCTGTGAGATATAACCCAAGATTTCTCTTTCTATCGTAGGTCGAGAATTTGATGTTGTCATATTCTTAATCGACATTTCAACGATTCGTCTTGTGAATGGTGTTTGTTATATGTCTTCCAACACACGTTCGATCTCTAGGTATAAGCTCGCCGTCTTGTGTACCTCTGAGCTTATACACAAAATTTGGGCTTTGAGGAGATGTATCTTGCTCTTTGGAAAGCCTTGTGGCTCAATGATGTTTGTTGCTTCCACATGTTCCTGAAGATTCGATCCCATTATTGTCTATCCGATCACAATTTCTGGTGTCAATGCTCGTATTCCGAAGAGGACTTGGTTGATCGTTGTAGCCCCTTGGTTATTCCCTTCTTGTTCAAATAGATTTGAAACTTAATCAAGTTTTACGCGCAATTCACTAGATTTATATATGAGTCTTGTTATCTTTGTAGCCTATTCTTTTAAAAATTTAATGACATCCTCAAGCGTAGGTGCTTGCACGTCTTGATTCACCTCTTCTTCCAACCTTTTCATGGTTCTCTTGTGCGTGGTTATTCACATCCAGTGTAACTTGCTCGCCTTCTGGTGGCATATCAACCTCTTTTTGTTCATGTGCCATCGCTCTCTCTGTGACCTGAATGAAACTTTACTCAGATTTAAAATTTTTAAAAGCGGAAGGTCCTCACAAACGTGGCCAATTGCTGAATCAATATCAATGCTTTGTTTAAGTTTAATCTTTGCTCTGTGAGTCGTTCAAAAGTCTCTTAGAATTAAGTTTACTCTCTTCTTATTACTCTTTTTTTTTTTAACGCAAATATAATATTATAAAGGATGAAACAGAGAGTTTGAGGAACAAACCAACATCATAACTAATTAAAAACAGAGGAAAGTTTACAACAAACAGCTCGCCATCTTACAAAGGAAGAGAAAGCTTAAAGAGAAGAGGATCTACTCTCATTCACAAATAGAGATTCAAGCCACAGAGGGTGTGAAGAAGCTACATAAGAGCCCATCCTACCTTCAAAGGCTACACTCCTAGCAATGAGAGTAGCTCCTCTAAGAGCTGATTGAGGAACTTTTAAAAACGATTTTTCCTGAAAAGGAGAGGCCAAATCCGAGAGAGCATCAGATAAACTGAACAAAGCTGGCCATTGAGGAGGGTCTTCTAAAGCGTCCGAGAAGGGGGATAAAGCAGAGCAAAAGATGATAGAGTCCATCTGGTGAGTGACCATGCTAGTAATGGCCCATGTCATACTAGATTGGAAAACCTCTTGGAGAGATCCCATATTTGCCAGCGAACGTCTACTGTGAAGCAAGACAATCCCCATATGGTCTCTGAGAACCCAAGAAATACCTCCAAGTTTAGTTTTTGTGTTC